>WAAE01019109.1:0-13248 GCA_013400495.1 Nicator chloris
AATATATATATTTTCTTGCTTTGCACTAGCTGTAGTGCAAAGTGTAGAAATTTTGGAGATTGTATATTATAATAATGCTAAATAATACTAATAGTTTTTCCTTCTGTGTCTTTCACATCGCCTCTTCTGTAAAAGAATATGGACTCTAGCTGTTTTTAATAGTAGATTTCCGCCGTTTTCCCAGATTCTGTTGTAGGACACATCTCTCCCTTTAGCAGAAGGGACAAGTCGAAACTTGTTTAGACAAGTTGAAACACATGAAGTATAAGATATACAAATAAAACAGATTTTTCATTCATTACATCTGTTTTCTAGGCTGCTCGTGCAATGCTACGCCTTATCCTGATTTTCTTCTTTTTCTCTCCTGAAGCACAGTGGTTTATTCTGTGGGTGAAATAAAATTATATAAACAATTCCTTTCATTCCCATCTATTTCTGCCCTCCATTCAAATAACTCAATATCTAAGTTACTGTAATCACTTAATGAATAGAAGTTGTGTTCTGGTAAACTATCACAGGAATTTAAAAATTGTTTTATTCCTTTCACAAATTCACAAAATGCTTATTCTACTAATACTAAATGCCTATAGGAAGGAGACAATTTCAAATGCATGTAAGAGTCTTCATGGGGGAGAAATATTAATAAAATCTAATACACTATAAGTTTAACTAATTAATTATTAAAAACATCTTTTGATGACATATACAGCAGAAGAGGCTTAAATGTAACAACATTTTTACAGTGAATATTTCAATTTCTTAAATTTTGTGTACAATTCTCAATTGTATCTTCTGTAACATGCCCCTGGTACACAGGAAACTCTGGATGCTCATGTTGAAGACTGTATGTACTTAAAACACACATTTTTGTTATAGTTTTCATTGAGAGACAAGGTTCAGTTTTCTGACTTTTGCTGCCCCACACTGGGATTACAAGAAACTACTCCATAAAAATCTAACTGAAAGCAAAAAAGCCATCATAAAAGCAAAGTAAATATATATGAAAGGCATGAATTTTTGTAAGTTTCCAATAATTTCTATAGTTCAACTATATTTCATTTATCCTTAATTGCAGAATAGCCACACCAAGTTTTTGTGCTTTCTGTGAATTTGTGCTTTTCATTGTTTACCGGGTATTCTTTGTTTTCTAGCTTCTCATCTTGCTTTGTAATTTCCATTTCCTTTTATGTAATGGACTTGCAATCACAATGTGATCTTGGGCACCGAACAGTTGTTTCGGTTTGTCTGTTTTATGGGGTCATATTTGGCGTTGTGTTGTTGACAGAATTGTCCAAATAATGGAAATAATTCCATAGGACTTTATCCTCCAAAAAGTGATAAATCACTGATAAAGTTATGCCTCAGTCCATATGTGGAGGATCAGGCGAAATATGTACACAGATTTTGTCTCAAATGTTCTCTCTGTTGAGACAGGAAAGCACTAATGGAAGAGAGGATCCTGGGGAGATGGGGCAGCCCTGTTCTGAGCCAAGTTCTTTTTCTGCCTTGAGGCTTGTGTTCAGTGTGCCTGCACCCACTCCTTTCCCCCCTCTGACTCACTTCCTGGAGGGCTCTAAAGGGCTGTCTGTGCATGCACAAACAACGTAATGTGATTGGTGTAAAAACCTATTTTACATAAGAGACGTGCACCCGGTAAACTGAAAAAGGAAGTGGATTGGTCCCTCCCTCTCTCCTTTCCTCCCTCCACACCTATTGACCACAAATCTGCAGCATCCTTGCAGCGAGATCAATGCATTATCTAAGGACTGGTGATCTTCTCTTTCTCTCTTTTCCATCTTTATTTCTCTTCTCCTTTGCTTTGTTTTGGCAAAGTGTAGCTACCATATTCTTACCCTGTACTCTGTACTGAAGTTTGCTGTGAGGATTGGGAGCTTGTCAAAGGGTGGTGTAAAAGACAAGGACTTGTTAAGCCAACATTTTTAAGACTAAATAGTGGGCTGATTGCTGGAGTCAAGGAACTATACAAGAAATCCTAAGGGTTCCCTGACATGAGGACTGATGTCTTCGTTCAGCTCAATGATAATTTACAACAAACACACCTTCTACTAAGCGTGTCTTGACACTGTGTTCCGCTCATGACAATGGTCTCAGTTTTAAGCCCATTTCTGATGTGAGCTGAATTGTAGCTCAGTCTTTAAGTTATTACAAATATGGTAATATTTCCTGACTGCATAAAAAGTTTAAATTTGGAGCCAGAGTTCCAGAAGACTTCTCTTTGGTCAAAGTAAGTGTAATAGAGGCAATAATAGCAAAGTGCTGAACTGCAGGGGTGGATATTTTCCTGAACAATTCTCACAGGCTCTGTTCATTATCATTGCTCAGAATTCATGGTTATGGCCCAAAACACCCTGCTTGTGTTCAATCTGAACAGTTGGTTTCATCTGATTAAATCACAGTTTGGGCTAATGATGAAAGCTAATTGAAGCAAAATCCACATAGGACTGATGGACTGGTACTAATGGAATAAAGAATTAAATCCTTGAAAGTTAAGGGAAGAATAGCATCTTTTTCTGTAAGTAAGGTTTTGAGATCATAACTTTTGGTCGAGTTTGGATTTATCTAATGGGATTGTTGTTTTTACCAGGACAAACAGTGACCAAAATGCATGCATATGCTTAACTAGAAGGTTGTAAAATTCTTTCCACTTAGAATCTGGTAATGTTATTGGTATGTTTACCTTCGAAATGTAGATGTCCTTTATTCAGAGTTTAAATTTAAATCAATGACAGATGAAAAGTAGTGTAGATTGTCTCCTTTATTATGCAGAGGTTTCACCCTGAATACTATCAGTCCTCTGTGATCTTTCTATCAAGTGGTAAAAGAGGAAGGGTAAGTACTTGCTCATTTGTGAGATCATCTTTTATGGCATCCTAATTTTAGTATTAAATTGTTGATTAAAATTAGAGGAAGAATTTATCTGGTTGTGTATATCAACACATGCAGGTAACCAAGGGCAACCACCAAACCGCAGCCAAAATGCAAAAAACAGATTTATTTCATTACCTTGTTGAAAACACCAGGCAGCAGAGACACACGGGGACACAGGCTCTGTTAGGCTTAGTTCATCCTATCAAAAGTGGCAGGGGTAGTGGTGGGGGCAGGGGACATCACTGCCTGCCTCCCTCTAACAAAAGGCTGTGTGCATGTCTGTGAGTGTGTTATCTCTCCATAAGAATTCAGCCTCTCAAAGCAGACAGAGGATGAACAGCATGAGGTATGAAAACGGAGTTTTTCCACACTGGAATTTCTCAGCATTCTCAGCTGCAAGGTCATTTGAGTGAAACTATTCCCTCCTCCTCACAAAATCTTCCAGTTTTACCCTTTTCTTCCCAAAACTGGTTTTCCATACATCTTTAGGTAAGATTTCTCTTCTTGTTCTGTTCTGGTTTTGGCTGGAGTAGAGTTAATTTTCTTTACACTATGGGGCTGAGTCTTGGATTTGTGATGAAGAGTGTTGATACTACATTGATGTTTTCTTTGTTATTGAATGTTGTTTACACAAATCCAAGGCCTGTTCCACTTCTTACACCAACAACACACGAGGAGTTGGGAGGGGACACAGCTGGGACAGCTGATATCCACTGACTAAAGGGATATTCCAGACCATATGATGTTGATTCACCAATAAAAGCTGGGGAGATAAGACAGAAGTGGGGGACATTTGAAGTGATTTTTTTGCCTTCCAGAGTAACTGTTAGACATGATGGACCCCTACTTTTCTGGGAATGGCTGAACACCTGTCTGCCCAGGGGAAGCAGTGAATTAATTCTTTGTTTTGCTTTGCTTCTGTGAGTGGTTTTTATTTTCCCTATTAATCTGTCTTTATATCAACCCAAATGTTTACTGTTTTACCCTTTAGATCTTTTTCCCCTATGCTATGAGGGGAAAAAATGCAAATGGCTGGGTGGTGCTTAGTTGTCACCTGAGGATAACATCACCACCTTTGGTTTAGAAATTGTCCGAGTATATAGCTTTTATGAATATATGAAAATATTTAAGACAGAATTTTTTTATCCACTGACATTGGAGAGATAGCAATGATTTCAATTGTTAACTTAAGTTCCTGCCAGACACCTTAATAATCAGGCTTCTAATGTCTAGATCAATGAAATAAAATACATGCTTCATTGCACTACTTAAGTAATGTATTCAGTTTTATCTGAGTCGAAAACCTTTTTCCTTCTTCTGTTCATCTCCCTGCTTTACATGATTCAATGACAAGTAATGAAAAGACATATTTGTACCAAGCTGCAGCCTCACTGACACCATATAACAAACACTCCTCTTTGCAACAGTGCACCCAGGAGCAAAAGTGAAGGTAATTCCATGATAAAGACCTTTCTTTCACACATTGATGATTTTAAATGGGACAAAAGAATAAGATTTGCTTGTCATTAGCAGAGCGCAAAAATATACAAACAAAACACTGTTCTTCTCTTAAACTCAGTTGGTATCTCACACCATACCAAAAAAAAAAATCATGAAGGAAGAAAAAAAGATAATACTGTTCAAAGAAGATCCTTTTTCTTTAGTGCAAGAGTTACTATCTGCACAAAAAGGCTCTTTCAGACAAGACCTCAGTCTGATCTCTGGAAAGATACATGTTTAATTCTATGTGCCAAACAATTCAATAATTGAGAGCAGTAATGTTTCCTGGTTTGATAGTCTCAGTAATATAAAATCAAAGATTAACCATGAAATGTTTTGGTTTTTTTAACATAGACTTTGTCTTCAAAATTGGTATAGCATAAGCTTTGATGGTTATTAGTATCTCTCTACTGTATGAATACTGATTATTGAAATGCAAAATTACAAAAATCTCAAAATCACTATTTATGATGTTTTATCTGTGCTTTTCCAGTAGCTATTATTGAAATATTAGAACTTTTTTTTTATTCTAGTTTTGTATGCTACTGTTAAACTGACAATTTTAAAAACAATTTTGAAATAATGAAAGATCTTGATTAAAACCTTGCTTATAAAATCCTACTTAGCGTCTTTAGATTTGCTCTGTCATCAGTTCTGTTGTTCAGGAATACCTTTTCTTGCCAGATGCAGGTGTCTGACCATTATTATTGAATATTTTGGACTTTCCACTCCCTGTGTTTGGCTTCGTGTTCATTCACAGACTTGGTGGTCTGTTTCTAAGTTGTTTAGGTTCTGAAAAACACGTCCTTGGAGTACAATGCACTTGATCTTCTCGGACATTCCTGGAGACAGCTACCTCTGCAGCACATCCTCCATGGAGTCTGCCTGAAGTCTAATGACTTGGCTGCCAAGAAGCACTTTCAGATTTTGCTTCTTTTGCTTTCTGTCATCATTCTCCTGTTTCAAAAATACCAGAACATGTGCATCTCCAGTGTTCATTTTTGTTTGTTTCTGTGACAACAGAATGCAACACTTCGCTTTCTGAGATGGTCTTCTTCTATGAATATATTTTAAAATCAGAGTTTTAAAAGAAATGTCTTTATTATCAGGGACACATCCATATGTGAGTGAACTTGCAGAGTATTAAGCAACATTTTTATCTTTTAAAAGATCTCCTTGCCTTTTAGTTTGATCTTTTTTTTTGTGCTCTGGAGAAATGATTGTTTGGATGCAGTACAAATGAGTTTATCAGATAAGTTCACTCTTGAGTCTGACAGATTATGTGAATTTATTTAAACTAACATTGTATTTAGTAAGCCTGTGTATTCACTTTTCATGCATTTGATAAGAATTTAATTTCTCTCTACTAACTGAACAGGGGAGGGAGCAAAAGTACTGTTCTGATTTTCTTCATCATTAATTCACAATGACCTAATGCATAGGGAAAATCAACTCAGGTTTGCTATTTAGACACTCTTTGAAAAGAAGACAAGTTGTTCTTATTCTTCCCACCCTAGAACTCCACTTCTCACCCCATTTTCTATTTCTTCTTAGAGCTTAAGCATCATCCTTCCCATAAAGCTAAGATGGTTTTTCAGTTTAAAGAACTTATGAGGATACAAATCTCCTTTTTGTAATCAGAAGAACAAACTTGCCGAATTGGCTATATCATGCCAGTGGTACAAATCTTTGTTCTCATAACTCACAATTAAGTTTTGAATGCTCAGCCTTCTCAGTGAAACTCAAACTTTTACAGAATGAAAAAAAAAAATCTGCTTTTCCCAGTTGCTTGCAGAAAGTGTTACATTTGGTTTTAGGATTATAAAAGTCTAGTCAGGGAAGAGCTGCCCAGAATGGAATTGGGCATTGATTACTGCCCAGAATTGAATTGTTTAGCTATTGATTAACTCAATTGGGCTATAAAACAGGAAAAAGAGAGGCTAATTGTGCCTGTCCCCTACTGTACATATAAGGGAGGATATGTTCATAGAAATTTTTGCCTCCTCACAAACTGGAATTCCAATTCTCAATTTGTTCCAAATAAATAAAATGGAGAACAAAGCTTAGGGCGTGTACTGTCTGTTACAATGATATAAGCATACCAATGTGTAAGTATTTTACATTAATATTAGCAACATGACCTTGAAAGGGGAAAAGAATAAAATGTTGCTGCATCTGAACATGAGTAAAGTGCAGTAGATAATTAAAAAATCAGTAAATAGAGAACAAGATAAACACAAGTGAAATGGGAAGAATATTTTGCTGAATATAAAAATAAAGATGGTTTGCAAAACTAAAAACAAGATAAGCAGCATTGGAAGCCTGTCTGGGAGAAGGGTAGGTAAGCAGCAAAAAAATATTGTGCATGAGAATGAAGAAAAAAGAAGACAAGCCTGTTTCAGTTCAAACTTCTTTTACTGAAAAGCTCTCAAGTTTGATCACCTCGACTTCTGCAGTCGAGGCCACCCAAGACAGCATCTGTCATTGCTAACTACACAGCGTCAGCTCTGTGGTCTTTGTATCCTCATAGGTAATTTATATTCTAGGTGTCAAAGACAGTTGTGTACAGAAAGTGTTGACAATGTATAAGAAACAAACATTAGGATGAAGTGTGTTGATAATAAATTAATGTAGTAATTTTCTGTAGTAAATGTAAAACTGATAGGTTATATCAGTCTTCTAAAAGCTTCCATCACATGCATCTGTAACTTCCTTCCTGTTAAACATACAAAAAAAAAGTTGTTGGAGAAGTTTTGTTTTACATAACATGAGATGTCAGTAAGCTAAGTCTTTTAAATCTTGTGGCATTTTATTCTTAAAGATTTCTAGGAAGTCAGTTGGAGAATAGATGACACTAGTCACTAAATGAAAGCTAACTCATGAAGTTTATAACCTGGGAAAATGCTAACATCTTTTGTTTCTCTGAATTATGCTGGGCACTTAAATATGTCTTCTGACCTGACAAAATACTGAAGATCATAACTTTGCAGTGTGTTTGTAGTGTCTCAAAAAAACATGCTGAAATGTTCCACAGTAAAACAATTTCCAGACATCAGGCTGTCACTGTCATCACAATTTTTGACTGTATATAGTTGCTTAATACTTACAAGTAGAGACAGCACAAAGTTTACAATCTGCAATGTTTCCACAGTCTTCCTTGGATGACAGAGATAAAAACTCAGCTATGAGGACATTATTAGGGAGGTTGTGTCTCTCTTTACAACAGTCACTTTTTGGGAGAAGCCACCTCTATTCTGCCAAGTGCATAAGATAAAAATCTTTCTTCTTCGCTTCCTTTGCGTCACTTTTAAACTGCTTGTAAAACGTTGTAGGTTTAAAACTCCAGAGAAGAGCCGCAAGGTGAGCGTCACCACGGCAGGGGATGGTGGCAGTGGTGGTGCTGAAAGTGAGTGAGCAGGAGGGCTGGTGCAGGGCTCTTTCTGTATCTCAATAAGGAAAGCCTAATGACAAATGGCTTAATAAGATAGCTGCTCTAATAAGAAAGAATGAGAAGAGAAATACAGAGAGAAAGTATTTCATCTCTTCAGATGCTGGGCACCCCACATTGATGCAGCATTGTTTGGAGTCTAAATGGATTTTTCCCATAGTGATTTGAAGAGCAGGTGCTGTCCATGGAAATAAACTGATCCTTTTAGTCATCTGAGCTATCCTGAATAACATCCTCACAAGAAAACAATTCTGTGTCCAAAGGGTGCTCCATAGGACTTCCAGCTGCACAGTTAGATAAAGGCAAGGCCAGGCAGGCAGTATAACTGCAGGTTCCAAGTGGGATATGCCTTCAGGCTCCTGCTGTAAAATGAGCTGGCCAAATTTGTCCTGCAGACAAGGATTGTGCACCATCACAGAGTCCAAAGCCGTGCTGGACACACAGCACAGCACAGGCCTGACCCTGCTCAGGTTAACTCTGTGTGGATCACTGACTCCTAAAACTGCAAGTGTTTCTCAGTAAGAATCAATGCATTGATAGAATAGAATAATACAAAGGGTTGATTTTTATAAAGGTTGAAATTTATTAAAGGAGAAAATTAGGAATAAAATAAATGTGTGTCTTAGTACATTTTAATATATAATACATAAAATACTTAAATGCATATCTTTTTTCTATAAAACGGGAATAGCTTTGAACAGAAAACAGATATTTAAAGATCATGGCTTTGGTGGAAACAGTTCTATACATGAACAGTAGAAGGACATAATGTACTTAAATTTTCACTGTTTTTTAATGGTTGATATCAAGCTGTCTAAAGGGGCTAGTCCTGTAACTGTACTAGCAGTATGCAAAGCACTGGCTTCAGCACAAAACACAAAAGATTATTAAACTGAGAAACAGGAGAGGAGCAAACTAATTCAAGAATACTACTTCTTTTATTTTCCCTTTGTATTATTTTTAAGTCTTCAGTCTTCACTAACAACGCTGTGACAGTGAATTAATTGGCTTCACTGTGTATGTCTAATGCAGACATCTAAGTCTGATGAAAAAAGATTTTTCAGTCCATATTTTCTTCAGCTTAATCCATTGGGTGACACAGGCATTTTTCCTGCTTAATATCCTCTGAATGTTAAAAACCTTTGCCAGAGGTATTCAAAAGTGTACCTAGCATTGTGTTTCTAAGATGGGTAAGAGTTTTCTGATTGTATTTCAAGCTATGTGATGCAAGCCACTTAAAGGAAAGCTGTGTCAGTTGCAGCTGTGCTGTGCTGGAGTTGGAAATCCCAATGGGTAGGATAAAATGGTGAAACAGCTTTTGGAGTGAAGCTGACTTGAGCCCGGCTAGTGTGGAGGTGGACAGAACGGTCTTGGGTTTATTTGTGAGTGTTTCTGTGATTTTGCAATTTCTGAAGTATATCAGCCGTTCTGCCAGCTTGTTTCCATAGTCTTTCCCTACCTCTTTGCTTTTTATTCCCTGCTCCTGACCAAGCAATCCTACCTCTTCATTGTCCTAGTCGGGAGCTTTCTGAATCTCAGTTGCCTGTCCACTTTGTGCTAAAATATCTTTGCCAAATGATCTCACAATTCTTTCTTCCCCTCTGCATCCTATGCTGATGAGTCTTTCTTTTTGTTATTTACCAAACACTTTGAGTGTTTAGAGTAGATAACTCACTTATTTGGAAATAGCCCCTTTCTTTTTGTGGATCACTTAACTTTCTGTCATCTTAATTAATTAAATTTCCTTACAGACAGCTTTGATAAGGGCACAGGCATAGGCACAAAGTAAGTGGTTGAAGTATACCATGAGGTATGAGGAATGGAGATGGAGCAGAAGTGTAGCTTACCACTCCCAGGAGCAACAGATCTTCCTCTTTGATTCACTGGATTTGATGGAACTATGTTCCTCACAGAGACAAGAGTAACTCAATGTCTTGAAAATGTTTGTTCAGGGAGCAGAGGTGGACATTGTAGAATAAGATTCACCAATTAAGTACATTTTGAATACTGGATCTGACCAAGTTGGGGGCAACTCCTACAATGTTCTGTAAATGCTGTTGGAAGGCATTTCAAGGTAAATGCAGGTCACATTTTGTGTAGTGAAACAAACTTAAGTGTAACATCCATAATTGTAATGCACCTTATCCTTTAATTAACATGAGCATGTTTGTTGGTGGCCTGCACAGAGACATATTTCTTACAAGTACTAATGGTTTTGAGAAAAAATTCAGTGTAAATGCTGTTACTTAGGCATTTAAATTGGTGTCTTGATTTTGAAAGTTTTGAATGCTGATGATATCCCAATTTAACTTATGCTTCCCTTCAAATACAGCTGTAAAAAATATTTTTCACAATCTATCCATATTTTTTGTCAGTACTGGCTCTAGAATTTCTCGTGGCATAAAAGTTATCATCTACTATTTGTTCTATAACACCAGCAATGACTGAAGCTTTCTCTTTGTCTCCAGAGCCTGACAGATTGATCCATTTAAATTGACACATATATCAGCACGTTTTTCACCCTTACTCTATTAATCTATGCTTCACTTGTCTCAACATCTTGCGAGCTATACTGCTTTCACAGAATGTCTCAATCAGCACTGCTGAAATTGTGAACAGACACTGCCATTGATCTTGGGAACCAATACAGTGTGGTGTAATGTCAGACCTTGACAAACAAATTCTTTCCAGATGCCAGAGGGCCCATAGTGTTTAATGGGACCACTCACTGTGTTGTCCCACAGTCCTTGGCCATAACTCTCTCATGTCTTCAACGGTGCATATTTTTCTATGCATCAACTAATGCTCAGGCTGTTTGGAGGTGGTTGAATGTCACTGGTGATGTATTGGTTTATGCATAGCTTGCAAGGACTTACAGCCCTTCTTAGCAGTAAGGAATTTTATAAATATGAAATGCTATCAGTGGCTGCAGATTCCAGTTTGCATATACATAAGGCCCAAATATTTTCAATGGATCTGTAAACGTAGCCATTTTATTGCAGATATTTTAATTAAAGGAAAGGGCAGGTGGGGAAATCTTAGTAAACTCGTTTACAAAATACAGAAATAAGCAATCATTTTGCAATCACAGGGTACTTGGTAGATGTAAGAAGGAAATTTTTATGATTTCTCCAATACAATTTTCATGTAAGTTTCAAAGAATTAATAATCATGTCATTAAAATAGTTACATTGCTATTATCAAATTAAAAACTTCTTTCTGATTAAGTCTTCTTCTGAAAGGACTAATGTAAAATAAATAATAACAATATAAAAGAGACACTACCAAAATCTGAAGTAAAACACACAGGAAAAATGGGCAACTTAAAAAATAGAGACGACAAAAATGAATTGGTTTGTGTCTGTTTAGCCACGTACCAGAATCAGAATATATTTTTGAAGTGCTTTATAATCTGAAAATATTTAACTGCTCCAACATGTGTGGAATCAAAGACATCCATATGTGTGGGGGTTTTTTTTTGTAGGAAGATCCTTATTTACACTCATTGAGTAGTTATGTTTTCATTATTTAGTGGTCGTAAAGTTTTCTGATTCTGGACTGTGCAGAACTTCTCTAAAGCCTGCAAAAATTGCAAGGATGCTTAGCAGGATTTGCCAGTGTCAATGTGGATCCACTATTATCACAGAAAAAATTGTAAGAACCTTTATTGGAAAGTAGTATTTCGAGAAATGCACCCTGACCATGAATACTTAGTTGAGCATCTCGGTGAATAATAATTCATCACATACATATGTGGTGAAACATATCACATCTGACTGTCAAATCAGAGATTCCTTTTGGTTTTGAATGCTGATCCTACTTTGTAACAGGTATAAAGTAGATACATATAAAGAGGGTCATATTCTGAAATGTTTCTAAAGGGCTTAAATATTTGTTACCATTGTTAGCAATGAAAAATTATTTGGCATCTTTCACTGTTTGATTACCTCGTGGGGTTGGTGCTCTCTCAGTTTAGCAGACACCTGTTGTGATGTGTTTTTTATGTTAAATGGTTTCTTCTGTTGTCCCTTATGCTAATAACTTAGTCCCAAGATGTACCCTGACCTTTTCCCTGTACTGTTAATACTGCCTGAATTGTATTCACTTACATAGCTGTCAATCCTTCCCTAACCCCGACTCTTCTTCCAGACTGTTCCCTATCAATCTTCCAATCTTCGATGCTTTATAAGTTGTTGAAATGGTCTCCCCTCCCTCTGTGTCCCCTTATTGGTCTCAGTATTGTAATCCCTGCCTGGCACCCCTCTCCTCATTGGCTCCCTGCCTGAAGTTCCCACCCCTAAGTGGTCCCTTAAAACCCACTGTTCTGCCCTGCTGGGGCAGATTTTCAAGGACTTGACTTTGAGAGATTTTTAAGGATTTTCTTTTAGAGATTTTTGGTCCTAGCCTCTGCTATGCCTTTGAGTTAAGTTGCACTTGTAATAAAAGACTCTTGGAGATGCAATCTAGGACCAACTTTCTTTCTTTACACTGATCAGACGATGACTGTCTGGGACACACAGGGTCGCGGGGGAAACGTGCCGTGCGCCACACAAACTGCAGTAAGATCAAAACGTGCCATGACAGACACCATAACTGGAAATGGTGGTAAAAAGGATTGTCCAACAGGAGGAGCAGCTTCCCTGCCACACTTGTTCATTTCAAAAGCGAGCTATTTGAAAATTGCTTAAAGGCTCACTGAGTTACAAAAACTGGTTCTGATCATCCAAATACCAGGAAATAATAATGCTATGACCTATTGTCATATTCTGACACTGGCCAAATGCCAGGCATCCAAGAAAGCCATTCACTCTCCCTCCCCTGCCACAGCTGGGCAGAGGAGAAAAAGATTAACAAAGGTTCATGAACCGAGATAAGAACCAGGAGAAAACACTCCAAGGGCAAAACAGGTTCAGCTTAGAGGTAGAAAGTAAATCTATTAGTAACAAAATCAGAAGAGGACAATGAGAAGTAAAATAAGCCCTTGAAACACCTTTTCTTCCCCCAACCCCTCCCTCCTTCTCACGGACAGTGCAGGGAGACAGGGCATGGGGGTTTGGTCCGTTCATCACCAGAGGTTTTCTTCTGCTGCTCTGGGAGAGGAGTCCTTCCCCTATGAGACCACGGGGTCCTGTGAACTTCTTCAGCATGGCTCCAATTTCATGAGCAGTAGTCCTCCCGTAACTGCTGCAGTGTGGATCTCTTTCTACAGGGTGCAGTCCTCCAAGGACAGGCTGCTCCAGCCTGGAAGCAGGGCCCTCTCTTCTCTGGGTCTCCCACCAGATCACAGCCTCCTCCAGGCATCCACCTGCTCTGGCATGGGCACCTCTATGACAGGCTGTGGGTGGATCTCTGCATCCCCTGTGGATCCCCATGGGTTGTGGCTGGATCTCTGCATCCCCTGTGGATCCCCA
>WAAE01019109.1:13348-33537 GCA_013400495.1 Nicator chloris
GTGGATCCCCACGGGCTGTGGGTGGATCTCTGCATCCCCTGTGGATCCCCATGGGCTGCAGGGGCACAGCTGCCTCACCACGGTCCCACCACGGCCTGCAGAGGAATCTCAGCTCTGGTGCCTGGAGCACCTCCTGCCCTCCTTCTGCACTGACCTTGGTGTCCCCATGTGGTTTCCCTCACATGTTTTCACCTCTTCCTCTTTCCTGCTTAGAAAAAAACTGTACCCTCTTTTGTTTTGATTTTCTTCTTAAATATGTTATCACAGAGGTGTTACCACCATCCCATTGGCCCAGCCTTGGCCAGCAGCATGTCCATATTAGGAGCCATCAGGGATTGGCTCTGATGGACTTGGTGGAAGCTTCCAGCAGCTTCTCACTGAAGCCTCCTCTGCCTTCTCCTCTGCTACCAAAACCAGGCTGTGCAAAACCAACACACTTATACTATAGGAAACAAGTGGAGGGGTTCTTCTGCTCAGAAGTGTTTTTAAAAAAATTGAAAAGATAATTTATTCTGTGGGTTTATTTCAAAATTAAAAAAAAAAAAAAAGGAAAAAGAAAAGAAAAAAAAGAAACTTGCATAGATATTGTGCTGTGTAATTAACTTGGTGTTCCTGCATGTACATGCAGTACATGTATTATGTCCTTTCCTTCACATTACTTCTTTCCCTGAACCAGATTTTTATTACCCATGCAGTGCTCCCATTGCTACTTTGTTACTCTGATTCCCTTGTGACTTTTAAAACAAATTTTCTCTTTCCTCTCTGACAGGAAGCTGCCCTGTTTCCCTTTCTGCCAGTGAAAGTATCTTGCAGTGTCACAGTCTAACTGTGCATGACATTCTCAAGGTTTGAATCTGTCACTTGAGTCTCTCTAGACTATGCTACTAATTTTAAAACTTGCTGTTTTTTTCTTTAGGCAAAGAAATGTTCAAGTAGCTCTTTTTAAAGGTAGATTGTCACTGCACACAGTGGTAGATGTAATATTAGTAATTATCCTTTAGGAATTAGTCCAGTAAAACAGGCAAAAATCTATTCTTCTGTATGCCTTCCCTGGAGGCTTTAAATATGCAGAAAACTGTCTTCATGTTCCTTTTCTCAAGATTTAGTGACTAAGTTTAATTAATCTTTGAATATGAAACTGAAATGAACTCTGAGCCCTCTCAAATCAAACTTCTGTGCCTGGTAGTGGCATACTAACAGGAAATCAGACATTATGCTGTTTAGGCAATTGTTGAGCATGTAAACTCATCTGTGAAAGATGAGTTTATTTCTTAAGAATGTGAGGCTTAGAAAAATTATAATTCATATAATTGCTCCCCCTATATTTTGATTCTCTTGGGCTAATTTCAATGGAATTTGATGGAAGAATAGCTGTACCAATTAATTGAGCTTCTCTAGGTCTTTTAACAGATGGTAGGAAAAGGAAAGATATCAGTACCTCCAGTGTAAGTCTAACGTGTAACAGCAACACCACTGGCTAAAACCCAAGGTCATAGAAATATTGTCAGATATTGGCATGGAATCCAGGGTTGGCTGCTCCTTGCCTAGACTAGATGGGCATTCTGAGTGACAGAGAAGTCATTGAGCAGTTCATCAGGGTCTGGAAGTCACAGGGTAACTCAAAGAAGAACCTGGAAATATTACATATATACGAATATTAAGCCAGATCTCCCCAGGCTTTATTTAGTTCTGCACTCAGCAGAGCAGCAATACATGATACAAATTTGGAGAGAAGCTACTTGATGCCAAGAAAAAAAAATTGTTTGGGTTTTGTTTGTTTGTCTGTTTAGTTGTTTTGTTTTGCTTTGTTTTGCTTTGGTTTGTTTTGTTGTTTTTTGGGTTGTTTTTTTGGTTTTTTTTTTTTTTTTTTGGTTGGTTGGATAGTTAATGGATTGGTTTTGGTGTTGGAAGTTTTTTGGTAAAAATGTGGATTTGTTTTGTTGTGGTTTTTTGGTTTTGTTTTTTTTAAACAAATAAACTTTTTACTATATTTAGCAGAAAGTGAGACAAGGCATTTATGAACTCACACCTAAAGAGCTGATTGGAAATGAGTCTGTTCTGTATGCCACCTTCCCCTGAATAAGTTTTTGGAATACTGTTAAGAAGAAAATCTGTTCATTGACAGTACAATAAAGGATTGAACTACAAACTTCTCTCACCAGAAGAATTAATATTTCTTATGTTCATGTTGAATAGAATGATATTTAAAATTTTTGCTATGTTTTCATATCCTATTTTTCAGGAGGTGAGGAACAAATTACACTGTGCCAGAAGACAGAAGACTTGTTTTCCTGATACTCTTTAGATTTGCTATATATTTTTAGCCAATTTCCTTAATCACTCCGGAAAGCAACTAAGTCTGAATTTACCTACATTTTATGCCTGACTGGCAGTCTCATGTGACTACAGTATGAACTGGAAACTTGTTTACTAAATCATGATTCTGCCACACTTAAAGTTTGTGTGCAAGTAGCTAGACTGAAATGAAGCATGACTTCTCTCAATCAGAAAGAAGTCTAGATCTAAAGAATTCATTATCGTGTCTAAGTGCAAGTAACGAGGACTTTCCATGCATGTGTTTTCAAATACAGTTTTTGAGGGAAACAGATAAGTGTTCCAGCTATGGTAGGAATTAGACATAGTTCTGTTAGCCAGGGTTGCATTAAAGGTACAGAAATTTGACAGAAGATAATCATCCTTGCATTTCAGCTGGTCCCCAGTGATCAGAGGTCCTTTTTGCATCTGGACTTAGTTTCTGATTTCACCTCATTTGCATTCTTAGAGATGTGAAAGTTAATATATTATTGGGGCTTAATGAGAGTCTTGGTGATTTTGGTCAAAATTTATAGTTGGTATGGATGTAAAATAAACACTTTATCCTCCTCCACCCACCAATATGACCTTAAAGGCTGTCTGACCTTTGCCAGAGAGTCTTTGTACTCATCCTTATCTCCTTGAAGATCCAAATTCAGAGCAAGGCTTGTTACGCATGGCAAAGGAGGAGCGAGTCTGATGGCCCATTAGGCTGGGTTAAACTACTGGGTTGTGAGGCCTCTGCTTCACCCCAGACATCCTTCAGATGTCAGCCTTGCTCCAGCAGGTGCAAGATCATCAAGAGGCCCAGGTCATATTTTGTTCAAGCAGCCTCAACAATTCTTCACCAATCGAATGCAACTCTGTAGTAAGTCAGTCAATTTATCACAGCTATAAACACTTTGCTTATATTTTCCTATGGAAACTGATAAGCATCATTAAGAAGTTAATTTCTTTTAGAAGAGGGGAGGGAGAAAATAAATTTATTTCTCCTAACTCACAGGGAGCACTAGCTTAATACAATAGGCCTAGAACTAATACAAGCTTTTGATTGGTTTCTTTATTTAATAGCACAGAATCACGGAACCACAGAATGGGTCAGGTTGGAAGGGACCATGGTGGGTCATCTGGTTCAACCTCCCTGATCAAACAGGGTGATCCTGGAGCACGTGGCACAGGATTTTGTCCAGATATTCTGGAATATCCCCAGTGAGGGACACTCCAGAACCTCTAATGGCAATCTGCTATCATGCATGGATATAACAGAAAATTGTTGAACATAGGTTGCATGTAAAATATTTTTAAAATATTCTATTCTGCAGTTAATGTTGCTGCATATAATATTTTTTACTGTGATTTGCTGTAAATGAATTTAAATGCTAGGGTGTCTAATATATTGCTGGATAGCTAACCTACTACGATCTTATAAAAAAAGTCATTATACATTGTGGTGAATTATGTCTGAGTAACCTGTCAAATCCTAAATTATTGATGCTTTCTATCAGGGTCTGAAAAATGCTGATACTAATTCTGCCGTCTGCATGAATAGAAACACAGATCAGATGAGTAGGAGGGCTGGGCAGAAGCATAGTTTGAGATGCTGGTTTCTTCAATTCAGTGAAAGGGACAAGACAGGGGGCCAGAAAGATTGGGGTGTATCTCCTGAAAAGCCAAAAAAGGGAATATTCTTTAACAGTTGTTTTCAGAGTAATAAGAAAATGGCCCAAACATTGTAGCACTTAATCTAGGTGAGATAATATGGGTGATTAGGAAAAAAAAGCACACAGTGCTAATACAACCAAGCTCTTTGCCACAGAAGAAATAGAAATTTATCCATTCTTATTAATAATTTCTATAAAATAACAGCTCATGTACTGCCATACTATTACAACCCTACACCCCACTGATTTTGTGTAAAGGCCAAAAAAAACTGTGCAGTTTTTCAATAGACTATGGAAACGTATTCCAAAATGACTATTCAGAAGGCTGGAAGTTTCTCTTAGAGAAAATAGTTACCAGTGGTATTAATGTTGTTTAAAAAAATTAAAACTGGTAGCTCTGTAATGAATAAAATGTAATTTCACCTTTTAAAATCAGATTAAAAACCTGAGCTATAGTAGATAAGTAATGAGAATTTGTAAAAGGGAACTAATCTTCTCAAAGTAATTCTGAGAAATATATTGCATTAAAGACTTTGAGTTAATTTCTTTGACTCTAATCACAGGAACATGATTATATTTCATGTTTTACCCTAGACTAGTATCATTTTCTGATTATCTGGAAAAAAATGTTCTAATTTAGAGAATTACCTGAGTATGTTCCTAAGCTTCTGGTACTCAATATAAAACCGGGAATTTAGACACTTGAGCCATTAAGCATACCATGTAATAATTAGACTATATGCTCAGAATTGTTGCTTTGTAGATGCCTATAAGTGTTTTATCTAAAAAAGAGAGAATAAATGTTTGGCATTAGATCTTTAAATAAGTCAAGCCTTCTGGAAAGACATGACCCTTCAAGATTCAATAAAACATTAATTGCTGCATCTGTACTTACATCTGTAAGTAGTTCTGCCCATAAGAATGTTTTTCTATGTAAAACTTTTGTTACAGAAATGTTTTATATATTCATAATGGTAGAAAAGGATTTTCTCTTATTATTTATTTTCTGTTGCCCTTCGAATATTCCAAGACCACTTGATTTCTCCTCTTTAAATATTTTAGACTTTTTGTCTGTATCATATTCAGTATATATCTAACTTGAATTTGTTTCTGATAATATCAACATGACTGTCATTATTCTAAGTGACTCCTTTGCTGTATGGAGCTCAGATAAAAACAGTGCAGGCCAGTTATTGGGTAGGAACATGCAAGGAACTTGGGGAGTAAGAGCATTGAGGAAAAGATGAGGGAATGGAAAATATTATATATGGTTGATAGATAAATGAAGCAATTTAGTTCTGTGAGAGAGTGGTTCAGAGGTAGCTGGAAGACTTAAAAATAAGAGAAAGTGTGGATAAATACACTTCATATACTGACAAAGAAGAGTAACAAGGTGTAATAAGACTGCTGGTAGAGGAGCAAGAGAGAGGGAGGCCTCTCTCTTCAATGAATATGTGTTGCATTTATTGAAAGTAACATTTTAAAATGAAACTCGATGAATTGCAAACTGAAGATGATTATGACATGGGTTAACAAAATATTTTAAAAGAACATTTTGAAGCCAACTGCATACTACTGAAGCAATCACAATAAAGGTAGTATAGTGATTGTTGGTAAAGTAGTTTATTAAAAAAAGGGAAAAAAGAAAAAACAAACAAACAAACAAACAAAAAGTGATAGAGATCAGTGGATTCCCACAGTATGTGTTTTACTTTTCAAGCTAACCATGTGGAAAATCTCACCTACCAATAAAAATGGTTAAAATTAGTTTGTAATGTGTATACGGCTAATTACAAGCTCTGACAGGCCAGGAACTTTTGTTTAAACAATAGATAAAAAACTGATGCTCATCTACCACTTCAATACAAAACTAATCCTTAGTTCTAGGCACTCTTACTAGCATTTGTCTAAGCTGTATAACAAGCAGTGAAGTGGACTTCTAAGAAGTCATTAGAAATATGTGCCTTGTTCCTTAGCTTGGCAATATTTCTAGAGGGGAAAAAAAAAAAAGTTTGTATGTTTGGAAGGATGTAGTTCCCTGAAATAAATTTTATTCTTTTTTTCCAGTAAAAAAATTTTTTTTGGAAGATTTGTATAAGAAATTGATTGTTTAAAAACAAACAAACAAAAAAGTTCATTTGTATAGATAATCTAAAAATCAAGAAATACTGAAGGTATTTTAAATTTCCCTTCTTCTTTTACCTAAAATTGTGTATTTTGAAGGGACTTTCACTATTCCTTCCTTCCTGCCTCTTTTCCTTCCTTCCATTTTTGGAACTTTAAGAATTGCTTGGATCACACATTTTGTTTTTCCTCCATACCTTTGCTCCAGGATGTGACGTTTATGGAAACAAACCAATTACCATGAAACACTTGACAAAGTCACCAGAATTGACAGCATTGATGCTAGGGACCATATTGGAAATGACAGTCATTGACATAGTACTGGAGGGTTTCTGTACATTACAATAAAATGTTATATTGGGAGATATTGTCAAGTGCTTCCACAACAACATTTGTGCTTTTTCATTTTTATTGTGTTTGAATAGCCTCTCCAGTGTCTGTGAGTACTGCATTCTGTTAGAAAATATGTGTAGTGCCTGAAATTGAAAATGAAGCTCTCAATAGAGCAGTGCCATTTCTTAACCACAGGCAGTGGCATAAAAAAAATCTGAATACACAACTTGATAAATTTTTATGTTCTGTCTTTTCTATGAGCTGAAGGATCAAACCTATCATAAAATGTAAAATAATTAACTGAAATAAGTTGTGACTATTTGAAGAAAAAACATATGCATTGCTACTGAATATTATTATTATTATGGCTAACTGGTCAAGAAAGGAAAGAAATTCAAATGTTTGCCAACAATGTCATTACTGAAAAATAAATTCTGACATATTTATGTTGGTTTTCCTAACACCTCACTCTGGCTCTGGAATGTAGTGATCTGGTGCAATTCCATGCTGATGCTGATGGTACATCAGAGAAACACTACACAGTTTTTTCAATAACTTTTGACATCGAGCAATCTGCAAAAATTTTCAGGATTGAAAACATTCCTTCAGGGCAAAAGATTTAGAATCATTAACTTTGAATGAAGGTAATCTGCAAAAGACTGACTGCATCATTTGCACTCGGTTGTGCTATTGATTTCAAACAGACCATGCTTGCTTTGTCTACTACGAGTTAGCAGTGTTTGACTGACCTTGCTCAAACATGCTAGAGTTGTGAGAAATGTTCTCTCCTGTCTTTATTTTATTTATTTTTTTTTCTTTTCTGAATACACAGTGATTTTATAGTTCTATGCCTTCTGCTTAAACAGGGTTTTAAAATCAAACGTGAACTAGTTCAAACGTGAACTAGTTCAAACGTGAACGTAGCCTTCCAGCTAGTTACATTAATGATTGCCAGGGTAATGATCAGGGTTATGTAATAGATTTTCTCCCCCATTTTAAAGTCTATAATCACAGAATTATAAAACAGTTTGGGTTGACACAGACCTTTAAAGGTCATCCAGTCCAACCCCCTTTGCAATGAGATGAAACATCTTCAACTCAATCAGGGTGCTAAGAGTCTTATCCAATCTGACTTTGAGTGTTTCTAGGGACGGAACATCTACCACCACTCTGGGCACCTCTTCCACTCTTTCACTACCCTCATCACAAAAATGTTCACCTTTATATTTAGTCTGAATCTACTCTCTTTTAGACTAAACCCATTACACCTTGTCCAACGGCAAAAGGACCTGCTAACAGGTTGTTATTTGCTTGATAAAGAAATAGCTTAGCGTAGTGACAGCTTTGCTCTCTGTAACATGTAGCTGTAAGGGGTTTTTTTTTAAGCAGAGGATGTTGCCATGGGTAATGGAGAAGAAAAATGGGCTGCTTCTCTTTATTTTTCCTTTCCTCCTCGCGTTTAATTAAAAAACCAGAGAAAAGGAATTGTAGCAGTTGCATTTAGCACTCATTTACCTCTGTTAAGGAGGGTGCTTTGATGCATCTAATGGGCACTACAATTTTGCAAAGTCAATAACTCCTGAAATGTAAGGTCATTTGAGTTAACATTTATAAATGTAAATGTGATGCTTTAACAACAGTGCATAAAACATTAATGGATCACACACTGTATCAAGCATTGCAGTGCCAATATAATCCATTGCCATAAGGGCAAATTATTGCTGCAGGAGCACAGAAGCACCACTGTTTCAGGTGGTATTGTATACCTGGTGTGTCAAAACAATAGTGGCATTGTATCAGATCAAGAAAAATATAAAATGCCAAGACAAAACATAAATTCAGAAAGGGAAGAAAACCAGGATTTTTGAAATTTAACAATGGCAGACAGTAAAATGCAGAGATAAAAGAAATGTCAAGCAAGACTGTGAAGCTGCAGTTTGGAAAGAAATCTGAAGCATAAGAGCCTCTGGTGTTAAATTTGTAAAAATATCTTCATCATAGCTTAACATGTTTAATTGCTCACAGCCTGAAAAAATGTGCATGTCTGTACACTGAAACTCATACTTTCTCTCTTCTCATGTAAACTTCTTAAAAGTCTGTGGAAAAGAAGCTGAGTTTTTTTGTTTGTGAGAAGAAATTTGCTTGACAGAGTAATACAAGTATGCTTGTTAGAACCTTGGCTGACACTCATTTAGTAATGACAGATTTTTAAAAATTTAAATATTTGTAATATTTCTTCTTATTTAAATATATCCTGGAAATTATTTTGACTAAGTTATTGTTCATCTTTTAAACAATTTTAAAATAATGGACATACAGTATGTTTGGAGGGAGTACTGCAGGATACATGCATGGGAGTACATGCATGGGAATTGTGAGTTTGTGATAAATCTGTTTGGGATTATTTTGCAAAAGTTGGCAGGATATGTGGAGTAGTTCTTCCACACTGCCAAGAAAGTTTAAAGCCTTGGATGGAGTACTGAGTTGGTTTTAGATGCTGGACTTTGAGGAAGGTATGAATAAAGGGTCCCAGGAAGGTCAAAGAGAATAATCAGCATTCTTGAAAATATGGCACCATTAAAAAATATTAAATAAAATGGACTAGATAGAGAAGCCTGGGCATGGAGGACGAGAGAGGAAATGAGGGCAGTATTATAAATTGGAAGCTTAATTTAGTTTTTGGATGCATCTAGAACTGCCAGCAGCAGGCAAAGAAAGAACATAAAAGAGGTCATTGATACCCATGTACAAGGACTAGTGAAATTAACACCATCAAGGAAAGTTGACATTAGAGAAAAACAACCCAAATTTTCTAACGGCAATGACATAGATATACTGACCACTTAACACTTGGGAGGTTTTAGAACATCCATCACCATAAAAAGTTTTCTCTGAGACAGGCCTATATTTATTGGAAATTATGTTGATTAGAAGATAGTCCTTTGTCAGAAGGGAGAAGGGAAAAGACATGGTTAAAATCTGACAGATGTGAATGTAAAAATAATGTTACAGAGAGGAAAAAAGGCTTTGTGACTACTTAAAGTGTGTATTTCCTAGACTGCTGACAGCTGAGAAGAAAACAATCAAATAAAACTGTGTATTTGTGACATTTTTCTCATGACATATTTTCAGAAATAATTATGAAAACATTGAAAACCATGGTTTGTAAAAGGTGTGCCAATGGTCTGTATTTGGGTTCTCCAGGCTTCCTTGTTAAAAAAGGTTATGGCTGGATGAGTTTTCATAAAAGGTGAGGCATAAAATTATCTTTATGGAGTAGATCACAGAAATCTATCTCTTCATTTCAATAGGTTTTTATTAAATTGCAGCACACACACATGGGATTCTAATCCATTAATATTTGATTGTTTTGGTGTTGTTGTCTTATTGGTTTGGGGTTTTCTGGGTGTTTTTTTATTTTCTTTGTTTGGTTATGTTTGGGATTTTTTTTTAGATGAAACCAACAAATAATGAATGCATTGCAAACTTTATTAAAGCTAATGTTATTTTTGTTACATAAATTTATATCAAAGGCTATTTCATATATAAGCTTGTCCACAAAAATTCTGTAGATTTGAAACCATAATTTTTATTCTTCTATATGTTTATTATATGCAAAATATAAATAACAATTTTATTAATTAAACTTAATATCTTGAAGCACAGTATTGTGGCTTTAGTTTCTGTTCTTCATTAAAGAAAACATAACCAGGATGAGTAAAGATAGGGCTTGGAACAGAATTATTTCAAAAAGATTGATCTGAGTTGTTTGGGACTTTTTGTAAACAAGCCTTTTGAAATATGTGGTAGCTAGGACTTAAGATGTGAAAGTGCCAAATCTAATTACAAGCTGATTTAAAAAATGTCAGTGAAGGAAAAAGACACTACTATTTATATAATTTACTGCTTTTAGGGTTCTTTTTTATCATTTTTATACTTTATTATGGAGAACAGGAATAAGATGATGTTCTTTGAAATGAAATCCCATTTATGTTTTTCATGCAACATTTTTATATATTAACTGAATCATTCTAGCTCCTGATTTTACCCTCCTGTGATCAAAGGCTTCTCACCACTTTGTCACACATTACTGGCAAAAGAGGCCCATAAATAAGTGTGATATTTTTTAATGTTTGCAGATAAAGGGTTGGGTAAATTTATGTTTATTTGCTGTAGGTATGACAATACTTTCACTGACCTCACTAAGCTTATGTTAAATGAAGATTTTATTCAGCCTGTGAACACCAATTGTGATGTGGATGCTTATACACTTGATTAGACCATAAAAAAACCAAAACACAACAACAACAACAGAAAAGCAGAGGTATTGCAAAAGGTTTCAAGTGTGGTCTTACCAATTCACAAGAGAAAAAGAAAACAATTATAAAATTTCCTCCTCCTTCCCAAGGCTCATTTGAATACCTCTACTCTTAACTTCCTAGTCTCAGTTTCCCTTTGTTTCATCGTGCATTGCATTCATTCTTTCCCAGTCTCTTCAGGGAAGGGACAGGCTGGGTCATGAGTGTAATACTATCTGTCATTCCCAGATATCTTGTGCTGCTCTTCCAGTCCTTGCTGCTGCTTCATTTGCCTCTGTTCTGGCATGGTCTATAGTCTTTCCCAGTGTCCTGGCCATGCCAAAAGCCACCTGCAGGCATGGTGTGGGTCACCTGTGGGCTGCATCTCCTTTGTCGTGGAATGCCTTCTTTCACAAGCGTGTCTCCAGCCAGGTCCTCAACAATATCCTCTTTCATGCATTCTGGTTTCCCTTGCACACCTCCTGTACCTCCCCCACCCCCAAATGCTGCTCTCTCTCAAACATGCCTGTACAGAGGTGCCATATGCCACAAGTTGGGCTGGCACTGGGCTACTGACAGCAGTGCCAGAGCCAGCTGGAATGGGCTGTGACTGACTAAGGGCAGATTCTGGCCCCACTGCTGGGCTACCAGTCATGCCCAGCACATTCCGCCTCAAGTAAATCTTATTTAAGATGTCTTTGGACATACATCCATTATAAACCTTTTAACATCATCATCATCATCATCCTCATCACCATATTAACACACATGCATTATAAATCCTGTCCTTCCTTCAAGACCGCAGGGATGTCTCACTGCAACCCTGTGCACATCCACTCAGACAAAGTGGCTGTGTGTTCACCCCTCCTCACCCTGGGAACCAAGTCACAGGCACTCACACCGTACACATCTATCAACACGGGGTCATCAAACATTTTAAACATTGCCCCTGCAAAAGATGAAATTGAAAACAATTATAAGATACTTCTTTTCCTCTCTATCAAGGTTCTGGGGTGCTAATGGACCTTATAGCCCCGACCAGCCTTACCTATGGCCTCCCAGCCACATGCCCTGCCTTTGGGCCAGAGTCCCATTTAAGCTCAGCTCGAGGATGGACCTGTTTCCATCTTAGCCACAGCCTTACTCATTGACATCCAGAGATGCTGTTGATTGTGACCCTGATCTGTGGACTGGCTTCCCAAGTTGGCTTCAGACCTGTCTCATTACATGGACTTGTTGAGTGATCACTGAGCTATGTGTGATCCCAGTTATCCCACCAGCCCTGATCCTGAATCTGTTCCTCAGACTGACTTCTGACCATATTGCTATGAAATTGAGTGGCCACCTAGACTCTTGGCTGAACCTGGCTGCCACCTCTGTTCCTGCACTGCTCGCCTTGTCCAGGCACCATGGGGTGGGGCCCTGCCCTGCTGGCTCTATTATCAGCCCCAGCTCCTGGCTTCACTGCTGTTTTCTGAATGTGCTGTATCATCCCATAGGTATTGCACTGTCTGACTGCTTGTGCCATGGCTTTCTGAAAAAAGTTCGAGTTGCATTTTCTGGCTCAGTAAGAAGCCAGAATGCCCAGCAGTTTCCTGGGCCTATCTGGCTAAAAAAATTGCTTTCCTTTATGCTGCCATCCCAAGTCAGGCTAACTTATCAGCTTTATCATGTGCTTCTCTTCTCGAGTTCCTTTGTGTTTGTGATACACCCATTAAGTTGCTTATTAAAGTATGTCTTTTCTGAGCAGCCATGATTTTAATTGTTCTGCTGCCTATTACCACAATTCCAATCTTTGATCTATTTTCATACTGTATTAACCAAGACCCAGAAGTCAGTACAGATGTAGTCAGGGCAACCGATGCTCCTGAGCATCTTTAAATGACATTTTCCAGGTCATTACTTCTATAAATCAGAGTGTTTAGGCCTTTTGCAGGTGTCAGCTCCCCCATATGGAGGGATTTCAAGCAGTATCTTGTCACGTTGCTTTTGTTTTCCAGGTTCTCTCGGTAGGCAAACTTCATTTATTTTCAGAATTCATTGTCTGTTGGGATTTCAATAACCCAAGGGGTCTAGTCTTCCTCATATTGTCGATCTGTTGGCCACTGATTGATAGAATGACCTGGTCTGAAACTACAGCATTCCTGTCCATCTTGTCAGTACATGCCCAAGGCCTGCGTTTCTTGAGTGGGCCTTCTCAGTTTGGAGTATTTAATAATAAATCTACCACTGAATAAACTACTGGTTACCTGACATGTTTTATTTGGTACTTTGGTGTTGATGCTCTAATCAGTACATCCCCAGTGTGGCTCAAGGGTTCTACAGAAGCCTGCTGCTGTAAAGTCTGGTAGATGATGCCATTTCAGCTCCAGACCAGACAGTTCCAGGTGTGTCATCACAGGTCATACAGCTAATTTTGCACTGTTCTCCCTCCACTCTGGTAGGTATACATCTTCTTGATCAAAAGGATGTCTTCACAGGTTATCTCTGACACCAGAGGGGTGTTAATGACTGTGCCCAGGAATCAGAGATTTTAGGTCCTGACATCCTGACATCACCACCTTTGGGGTCTCTCACTGTCCTGTAAACACACTGCAGCTGCCCAAGCAGCTTCAGTCTACTATCACCTTATTTGTCATTCCTTCCACGGGTATATTTCATTCTTGCAGAATTGAATGACCTCTTGGCTTGTTCCTCCAGCCTCGCTTGGTCACTGTGCAATATTCTTTTTTTAAGCACATGCCTCTTCCTTCACATGCATATCAACTGCAAATGTGCCAACAGTGCACCCCATGGCCTCCTCCCAGGACAGACCTCTGGGGCACTCCACTTGCTGATCTCTGGGTGCAGTACAAGCCATTAACCACTATCCTCTGAACCTGATTGTCCCAACTACATTTTTATCAATCATGTTGTCCACATATCCAGGTTATAATATCCTTCCTTGTGTCCACTGTCCTGAAATCACCTGCCACATTTAGCTACAGACCCACGTTTTCCTTGTTCAGCCTTTGAACACTGGTGTAGTGGTAGAAGCTCCTCTTGTTGCCCCTGATGTCCTCAATTTCTTCTTTTTTAGAGAGGGATAAAATTCTGTGTGGAAATTTGGTTCAATGAATGACACTTTGTCCTAGACATCGAAATACATGGAATGAAAGGATATGTTAGAGTCAGTGAGAAAAGCTATTCAACAATAACAGTATGGTTGTTCTTATAACTGCATTCATAATGAGAAATACATCTGTTGTCATCATTTAAATGCTACAAGCAATAAATTTTCCTCTCCTAAAACTTTATGGGAGCAATTACACTTTTTTTATTAACTCATTAGTATTACATGGGTGAGAAAAAGCAGGTTGTGTGCTGTATTTCACGGTTAGATAGCTGAATTGTGACTACATTCTTTTTTATTCAGAACTTTTCTGGAGACAAAAGGGATTGAGAAAAGGTTTTCTGTAGACTTACTTTTCTGATATCAGCTTCTAATGTTGAGTGATAACTTTAACTTTTTGCACATGAATACATTGACAATTCAAGTTATGACAAAAAAGGCTTCTTGACAAAATCTGACATTTCAAATTCATTTTCATTCATGTTTATTTCTTTCAGTATTATTGGGTTGATATTACCTTTTCCTCACTCTTCTTTCTTAATGACTTTTTCCTCCTCCCTCAATAGTGAAAGCTTTGTGTTCCATCCTTTAACAAACATTTAAGATTTCCTAAATATACTTTTTAAGTAGTATACTTGAATATTTGCTATGCTAGGGAAGGATATTTTTTTAAACAAATAGTGCTTTGGCTTTGGAAACAGGAGTGAAAAATACAGTTCTTACTGAAAACGCCCTAGAATTTTCAGCACTAATTTATCAACTTATAAGGTATCCTTCAAAGTAGCCTGTTTTTCTGATGAAGTTACTAAAATACTTTAGCCATTAATGGCAGTATCAATAAACACTCTCTGTATGTCTTCTGATAGGAGTCTTTTGAGGGTGAATGTTTTTTATTTTGCCTTCATTTCTGTTTATTTGCTCTAAGATTTTGAGACTATTACAAAAAATTAAGGGAAATCTCTCATTACAGGATTTTTTTTTTAATAGGACACAGTCCACTGCATTTAAAATTACTTAGAATAACTGCAAAATCAGATGCTTCCCCTTCATTCTAGATGTTGATAAGTAAAAGAAACTCTTGCTTCTACATTTAAATTAATCTAGAGATGTAGAGGAAATTAATCTTCATTCAGTATTAATTTATTAATGCAAATAACAGAAGAAAGCAAATATGCAAGGCAAAGTAATGTTTTTGATCAACTTTTTTTTCCCTGCTATCTCTATTGTGTTCGGTTGAAAATGTTTTCTTTTGTTCATCATCATCTGGAGTCTTGTTGGTATTCGCTTCAGTATTGCATTTTTGCCCTTAGAATGCTATGAAAGCTATGGTCCTTGATTTTAAAAAATAAATCAATATTTAATCAAAAAGATAAAATGATGGCATCTGCTGGAAGTAAAAAGAAAAATTAATTCTAGCTCTCACACCCAAGTTGTTGACAGGGTTTTTTTCCCTGTCAGTGGGAGACAACTTGGAGGATCTTTCTATAGGGGTAGGATGGTGCAGGGAGAGTGCAGAAATTTGAAGTTTAACTGAAATTTCTGAGCTAGTGAATGAAAGCTTGTTGTGAGTAGAAAAATATGTTTTGTGTTACTGTTTTGTTGTGCTCCCACTTTAAAATTAGTTTATGCAGTGGCTTTTTATTGAGGCAAAAAAGGAATTTAGGCCATGTGTAGTTGATAATTTTGTATATCTTTCCCAATAGTCATCTTGTGTAACTGTTTTACAGACATCAAACCTCCCATTCTCACCCATTAGCTGCAAAGAGTTTCACAAGAACGTGTTTTAGATCCTGCTTTTCCAGGAGCCATTCCATGTTACCCTAAATTAATGCTCAAATCAGAAAAGGTTTGATCTATCATGTTCATAGATAGATCATGTAACATCTATTGAGCTGTTACATCAGGCAATAATCAGCTCATCCCAGAATTTTCCTTAATCAGTTTGCAGCATAGATCTTGTGCTGTGATTCTTTCTCCATACCCTTCTGCATATTGAATGGCATCATAGTTGCCAGCCAACAAGGAAACAACCTTATGTTGCATTAGCTTTGATATTTCATGGTGCTAACCCTGCACATGTTATAGATGACGGATTATATATTCAGATCCTGCTTAATGATATATTTGGAGGTTTCTTGTTGCATGCATTTATTTCTCAGGAATTGGTAAATGAGTGAAAACAGTTTGAAGGCAGTTACGCTGTTATGCTTAACCTCAGCTACCCACCTACATTTTTGTGAATGTTGTTAATGTTATGCATTCAGATCAAGTTTATTCTTATCTTTCATATTACCCAATCTGCATACATGTATTTTCCACAGCGTCTATTTGACTGAAAAAGATGGGATTGCATATATCTTGTCATAACTAAACTGGACTCATCTGCCTGCCTGTCACTCTAAAATAAATTGAATTCAGGTAAACTCTTTTCTGGATATCTCTCTTTTGACCCGCAATACTTATCAGCTACATATGTTTTACAGCTGAGGCAGCTGGTCTATTCTTCTGGCTTTTGAGTTGACTCACCACCCTAAATGGCAGCTTTAGCTTTGTTAAAGTACTGTTTGATAACTGTCTGCAAAGAACTACTGATTATGTAAACATATGGTTATCCATAGAGAAAATAGGAGACCTCCTTGCCCCTGAAGCATCCCTGAAGCAAGAGATTTTGTGTAAGTTTTACTGATATTAATGTTAATTCTTAAGGGTTTATTGTAGTGTTTCAGTCTTTTAATTTACAGAAGCTTACTTCTTTTTTTTCCAATTTAAGTGAACATTTGTGTAACAAAAGCTTTAAATTCTCCATGGATGATTAGTGAAATGGCAAAAAAACCCATGAAGATACCTAGGGTACAGTGCCTATGGCAAAAAACTGTTCTGTGTGTCCAGCACAGGGTTAGGCAATGCATGAGTGTGAATTGCCAGCTGTGATATGATTTTCAGAGATATGATTCAGTTTTTACCCTTCTCATCCAATTTTTGGTTCTATTTATTTTTATTCTAGAAATTGAAGGTATGAGTTTCTAAACAGAAGACATTACATTCTGTATACCGCCTATTGAGTGAACTAGGTCCTTTGGGCTTTAAATGTTCAGAATAAATGATCAAGATGCTACAGAAAGTTACTTTTTTACATGAAAGATCCAGAAAATAGATACAGTAAGGTATTGAGGTAGTCACCAAGTGTCATGTAGATAAGGTCAAGGAGAAACAATGAATTTGGTTCCAGGTTAAGCCTGCACTTGAAAGCTGAAGGATCTGCATGTGATCTATGGTAAGTCACGTAAGACTACAACCACAATAAGGAGTCCTGAAAACTGCCACCTCAGATAATATATTCTGTTGAATGTTCCTGGAATATTGAGACTGCCACGAATTTGTGTAAAATGTCTTCACTTGAACCCTAATTTCTAATTTGATCCCTGCTCGGAATTTCTCACAGAAATTCAGACAGAACCGACAAGCAGCCTAGTGATGTTTAAAAACCGGGTATTACGTTATTTTCTGTGCTTCCCCAAAATAATTTTAAAACACTGAGACAAGATGTATGATTTCAGAGCTGCAAAAAGTAGTGCAGCTAAAGTGAATTAATAAGCTGAAGTACATATTAAATCAACCAGTAAAACCCCTTGTCTCCATTCTCACTTTTTATACACTTGATACACTTGGTTAAACCACAGGCTATCACATTCATACTCTGGTTTAATGCGTATTTTATGCAGGTTGAAACAAGTTCATCAGTGGAAATCAGAGAAACTTCATTGTTTTCATATAGCCATTACCCAGTTGTTGAGCACGCTTCTGTGGAAGGTGAGGTAGTGTTTCAAATTCTCATCAAATAGGGAAAATGCCAGCCTTTCATAATCTGTGCCCAGTGCATTACAAAGCTTGATGGTCACAGAGGGATCATTGTCTTTTCGAAATTACAGCTAGGAGGATGAATGGAGAAAATTTCCTGATTCCAAAGAATATTTTTTGTTAAATACTATGTCTAAATCTAAATGTTGACTCTGAGGGGCTGTAGTTCTAGGGTCTAAATATTATTCAAGAACAGTAAGAGAGGAACATGAATATCTGGTTTTTATAAATTATCTTCTGAAACTTCTTTCCTATGATAAAAATTTAAGGAAATTTCAAAAATATTTGTTTTTTTCCGACCTACAAACTTGCTTTTTCTGCATGTTGCCACTTTAGCTGCCTTCATCTGCCATCTTGTGGTATGTTGGCCTAATCTCAAGCGTATAGAAACGCACATACATCATTTATTATGTTTTATAAAATTTTCGTACCTCACATTAGTAATTGCCAGAGTTATGCAATCAGATTTTAGTTTGTGAGCTAATGCATACAACAAATGAATTTTCATACACTATTTTCTTTTAAATATGGGAAAAGTAAAGAAAGAATGAAAAATCAGCCAATTGCAAAGTAATTCTTGTTGAGCATAGTTATGTTTATTAGAAATTACCTATATTCAAAAGACTTTTTGACTTTGCATTATGTTTACTTGTCTCAATAAATTAACACTTTTTAATTCAACAAAAAATCCAAGAATAATGTTTTTTGAAGTTTTCAAAAACAGTTATTGGTAAAACTAGTAGAAAGGCATTGTGAACACAAGTAAGCTTAAAAGATCCTTCTCTCTCCCTAAATTGTTTACAAGATCCAAGTGCATTTATAGAGTATAACAGTGAAAAACATCATTGCAGTGACTCTGATAGGTTGATATGTTTATTAATATCTGTCAAACTTATTATCCTATTTTTAATACCAGAAACTTAATAAGAAAGGACAGGACAACTTGTACTTGAAAACTATTGGTACTCCATTGGTATTTTGCCTTTGATAAATTTAGGTATATGCATATGTGAAGTATTTCTATTAAACATGCAGGCATATTAAAAACCTTTTCTCTTAAAAGAAAAAAAAAACCAAAAAAACAAAGAATAACACAGGAGTGTTTAAAATAGAAAGCAAAGGGCAAGATGTAAAAGTCCTTTTGAAAATTACCTAAGTTAAGAGTGCCTTGATCCTGCAATTGGTTTCATGCTGAATTCTGGTAATCAAATTAAAATTATATGATGTTTAAAACTTCTGCTTCTTTGGATCTATCTAAACTATTCACCTAGCTCAACTTATAAGATCTAACTTTACAGTGAAGAGCTGCAACATTCCTCCCTGGATCTGTTATTTGTATAGGCATATAGGACACATAAAATACATGGAAACTGTACTTGTAAAAATCTAATTATAAGGTTTTTATTCATTTTCTTAGGCTAACCTTTAATATACACTTAAAAGAGTATAATTGTGATGTCTTTCTTGTATTTTACCAGTTTGGAAAGCTACAGAAAATTTAACATTTATTAACCAAACCACTTAAATATAAAATATGATTGCATTGCAATTTCACAAATATTATCACCGACATTAAAAATATATACCTATATAGCTGTGAATATCCAGGGAAATTTATTTTTTCAGCCCATTCTGGACTGTTAATTCTCCTGCTCTCCTGACAATGAGATATACACAACAAGATTAGCTACGTTTGGTTGGTCCCTGAAAAGCAGTTTGGCTCTAAATCTAAGCATGCTCTTTTCCTAAATGCAGTCAAGCCAGCAATGTAAAGCAACATGAGTTAATCTAGAAAACCTCCATGCTTTAGAAATATGTTATAAAGCATGCAAAATCTAAATTATTAAATCTCCATAAGGAGATGGGTGTTTTATTTCCAAAAGGAAAATAAAAAGGAATATTGTTTCCAACTTTGAATAAAGTTGGCAGTCCGTTTCTGAATATTAGACAAAGGTCAAATCTGACACTAGTACCAGTAAGATTTAATATTGTGATACCATGGCACAGACTGAATTCCAGATATTACCTGTTTTAATGCTCAGTTCAGTTTGACACCCAGGAGCTCAGCCTCCTTAAACAATTACCTTTTTGTTAATACCAGTAAAACTCAAAATTATTGAACTTTGAAAATAGTGACAATTTTCTTCCAAATACAGAACAAATCCATAAGACTTATTATTTTGATGTTCACATGTCACCATTCACGACCTTTTCCTCCAGTGACCATCTCCATTCTCTTATGAATTGGCAAGGATTTCTTGTCTGGGTTCCATCCTCTGTGGAACAGGAATTAATTATTCCTGTGACCAGTTAAACATGATTCCCTGGCAATTTCTAATTTAAGGCCCTGTTACCCCTTTGTTACAATGAAAAGATAAAGCTAACCTATGTAGTATTCAGGTCCTGGTGTAAGAAGTACTTCCTATTTCATATGCAAGAGGATGAAAATTGTCATTGAAACTGTCATGATATTCAGGTGTCCCTGACTAA
>WAAE01019111.1:23523-40008 GCA_013400495.1 Nicator chloris
TTTTTTTCAATCCGCCCCCTTCTTCCTCCATCACCCCGGGCAGCATCCCATCCTCCCCGCTTCCTCCTCTCCCTCCTCCCGGCCCCTTCCTTCCTTCCTTTCCGCAGGGCACCGGGCGATGCCGGGGACACGGAGCGGGGGGACATCCTCGGGGTGCAGCGAGTTGTCACCCTCTGTCACCACCGGGCTCTGCGGGACACCCCGGGTCCCCTCTCTGTCCCCAGAGACACACACAGCACCTCAGGCCCCTCTCAGTGCCCGCGGCAAAAAGCGGTGGCTCCAAGGACAATTCCCAGTTGGAACTGAACCAAGAGCCCCCTCCCAGCCCCACCTCTCATTTTGGGGATTCCCGGGCGTGGCAGGTCCCCTGTTGTCCCCCAGGGGACAAAGCCACCAGCCCTGGTTCCACCCCTGACAGCGCTGGGGACACCTGGGACAACGAGCCACCTTTGGTTTGGGACAAATCCCCTTCCCCAGCCCTCCCCGCTCTCCCCAAGCCACTCTCCCAACCACGGCAGCCAAAATTTGGGAGGAATAAGGAAAAGGGGCGACACCTCGGGGAGCCTGGCACGGCTCGGCTTGGGGCTGGGGGTTGGCGGCGTCCCCTCGGCCCGTCCCCTCCCGCTCTGCTCGTCCCCGTCCCCTCTCGAGGGGGTCCCGCGCCGCATTCCTGCCGAAGGAGAGCGAGGCACGTGCGGCCACGCCGGGGAAATGCCGGGCATTGCTGGGATTGCAGCCCGCGGCCTCGGGGCCGCGCATCCCCCCCGCCCCCTCTGTGCCCCCCCCTCCTGTCCCTCGTCCCCCCCAGCCCCATCCCGCCAGGGTGGTGCCACACACCCCCCCACCCCCAGGTTGGCACCAGATGCCAGCGAGGGGACACGGCCCGCTGCAATGTCACACTGACCCCCGCCCTCCGCGCGCTGCGGTGGCCGGAATGTCCCCAGCGCCCACCCAAGGTGACGCGGCTCTGCCCCAAAACAGCTCCAGCACCCGAGCCTCGGCTGGGTGGGGTGGCGCGGTGGCAGCCGTGTCCCCAAGGACCCCTGAGCACACTCAGGCCGCCGTCCCGGTGCCTCCACACCGGCACAGCCGCGAGAAACCGGGATGGAGAAAGGTGGGAGCCAAATCCCTGCCACCAGCACGCCCCGCCCGGGGCCACCCTGATGTCACCCGCTGCCTGTGCCGGGGGTCGCCGCCGGAGCCACCCCGGGGGCAGCCCGGTGGCCTCGCCCCAGCCCGGGGACAGGCAGCCGGCGTGTCCCAGCTCGCAGAGCTGCCCGGCTGGAGCAACCAGACAGAGTGAGCGCTGTGAGTGCGAGCAGCGCCCGGGGGGGGCTTCGCTTCCCGCCGCAAACGGGGAAAAATCCAGCCGGGAATGGGGGGTTGGATCCGGCCCGGGGGTCCCGGGACAGCCGGAGCAACGCTGGGGACAACGGGTGCCATCCTGTCACCTCCCTCAGTCCCTCCCGGCGGTGCTGAGTGGCCCCAGCAGCCCGGAGGGTGCCTGGGGAGGGGGTCCCCGAGCCCTGGGCGGGGGGACAGGGAGGGGACGATCCCTGGGATTGTTCCCGCAGCCCAAAGCGGGAAAGGTCAGGCGGCGTTCGCGGGGGCAGATTCCACCCCGAGGAATGCGAGCGCGCCTGGACGCCTTCCAAAAGGCTCGTGTTTTGCACAGGAGTGTCCTAAATACGCAGCCAAACAGGAGCTCCCGGCATGCACCGGCCCCGGCTGGCCCGGGGACACACGGACAGGGGACACACGGACAGGGGGACACACGGACAGGGGACACACGGACAGGGGGACACACGGGCAGGGGGACACACGGACAGGGGACACACGGACAGGGGGACACACGGACAGGGGGACACATGGACAGGGGCACACATGGACAGAGGGACATACAGACAGGGGAGACACACGCCCAGGGGGACACATGGACGGGGGGCACACATGGACAGGGCGACACAGGGACTGAAGGACACATGGACAGGGGGACACATGGACAGGGGGGACACACGGACAGGTGGACACATGGACAGGGAGAAACATGGACCGAGTGACACAAGGCCAGGGGTACACATGGACAGGGGGACACACGGCCATGGAGGGCATGTGGCCCTGGGGACACACGGGCAGGGGGACACACAGCACAGGGGATACAGGGCTGGGGGGGACACACGGCCCTGCAGAAAGACGGACAGGGGGACACACGGCCAGGGGGACACACGGCCGAGGGGACACGCAGACAGAGGGACACACGGCCCCACTCCCACACCGGCCTGTTTTGAGGCATCTCCACATTTTTACCCCGACGCCACCCCCTTGTCCCACCCCTGCTGGTCCCGCACCGACCCCAGCCCGCCCTGAGCGCGGTGACATCGCCCGGACGCAGCCGGTGGTCCCAGCTGGGGACATTGTCACCAGCTGCGCCCGCGGGCCCCTGCCAGCGGCGCCATCGCCGGGCCTGGCACGCGGCGAGGATAACGTCACCCTTTGGGCAGGGACAGGGACGGGGACGGGGACAGGGACAGGGACAGGGATGGGGACGGGGACAGGGACAGGGATGGGGACAGGGATGGGGACAGGGACAGGCAGCGCTGCCACCACCGCGGCGACACCGCCGCCCTCCTCCGGCCGCGCTTCTCCCGCACGGATCCAGCGGGGCCGGGGCAGAGGGCGGGGGGGACACAACCGCTAATCCCCCCACGAAGGGCCGGCTGAGATTAGGGTCAGAAAAATGAGGTTTTAATAGGATTTTGGAGGAGCAGGAGGAGAAAGCCCTGCTGAGACAATAACCCATTTCCAGCCCTTTCATGGCAAAGCTGCTGCCGGCTCCCACCTGCGGTGGGGAAGGGGGTCGGGGGTCCCACACGCCCACCCGGGGTTCCAGGCAGCGTTTAGGGGGGCTGCAGCCCCAAAAAGAGCCGAGATCGATGCTCCCCCGCAGGCAGGAGCTGCCCGCACCCACCCGCAGCCCCGGGCAGGGCGGGGATGCTCCGGCAGCGGGGCCTGACCTGGAGGAGAGGGTGAAGTGACAGCAGAACGGGGGTGGGGACAGGTGACCACGCCGGGAGCATCCGGGCATCCCTGCTGGCCGTGGCCCAGCCTGCGGGATTAGGGATCGGCAGGAGAAAGCATTTTAATTCTCTTTAACTCAAACCAGGGCTGAGGAGCTTTGCAGCTCAGCGGGGATTTGATTACGGGGGGGTGCTCGCACCCGGGCAGCGCAGGCTCCAGCGCCCCCCCGGGATGCTCCAGCCCCCTGGAATGCCCCCAGCCCAATCCCACACGGCTGGATCCCGCCGGGAATGGGGGGAAAGCAGGGTGGGAGCCCTGGGAGGGGAGGCACGGCCCAGGCGGGAGCAGCAGCACTGGGAAAGGAAGGAAAAGGAGAAGAAAGGAGGGGAAAAGAGGGAAAAACACCTCGGTGATGGAGACAACCCCCCCCCGGTGCCTCCCTGTGCCCGGGCAGGAACCCTTGGGATGGATGCACCACCCCTGGGGAGGGTGGCACTGCTGGGGATGACTCTCAGCTGATGCCAGCAGGGTTTGCCCCGAGCATCCATGGAGATTCCCAACAGCCTCTTTTCCCACGGCCTGGCTCTCAACAGCACCCCCGAGCCCCTCACGGCACCGCTGGGACCCCACAAACCTCTCAGACTTCATGGGGGACATGGAAAAGGCACCAGGGCCCACGGCTGGGGGGCTTGTCACATGGAAAAGGCACCAGGAGCCACGGCTGGGGGTTCCTGTCCCACAGAAAAGCCACCAGGGCCCATGGCTGGGGGTCTCTGTCACATGGAAAAGCCACCAGGACCCACGGCTGGGGGTTCCTGTCACACAGAAAAGCCACCAGGGCCCATGGCTGGGGGTCTCTGTCACATGGAAAAGCCACCAGGGCTCACAGCTGGGGTGCCTGTCACATGGAAAAGCCACCAGGACCCACGGCTGGGGGTTCCTGTCACACAGAAAAGCCACCAGGGCCCATGGCTGGGGATCTTTGTCCTCACTGCCAGCTCTGGGGACAGCCCAGGACAGGGAACCCACAGGAGATCCAGCACTGAGGGCTGGATGGGAACTGCCCCACGCCCACATCCCACCCCACGCCAGTCAAGGACCCCCATCGGCATCCCCGTCACCCCCAGAGCAGCCGGGAGCGGGGTGGTGACACTGCCCCGGTGACACTGCCCCGGTGACACCGGAGCCAAGGAGAAGCCACCAACCATCCCTGTGACATTCCTGCCGCTCCGGGTTGGGTGTTAGCGCGGGAAAGGAAATCCTTCCTTCCTTCCTTCCTTCCTTCCCAACTTTTATCTGGACAGCGTCTCCTCCCCAGCCCACACCGGGTCCCCGCGTGGCTCCGTCCTGTCACCAAAGCCAGCTCCCTCCTGGCACTGTCCACCCCGGGACACCATCCCCGGGTCTGCAGGGATCTCGCTCCTGACACAGCTCGCCCGGACAGGGGGTCCCTGCTGCTGCCACATCCAGAGGAATTCGGGAATTTCCTTCCCTTTCCCGGCCTCTCCTCGCCAGCCCCCGGTGCCCACCGTGGCTCTCCGGCCACGTGGCTCTGCCCGTGCCGGTCCCCACCGCTGCTGGCATCCCTGGCGGAATTCCTGGGCCGGGATTGTCCCCGTGAGCAGCCCCGCAGGTGTCACCGGCTGATGTCACCGCGTCGAGGCGACAGCGTGCACGCGGATCCTCCGCGTCACAACTCCGGGGCAGCACGCGGCCCCATCCCGGCCCTCCGGAACCCCACGGGAGCACCTCTGGGTGGCGGGGACAGGGGACACACCCACAGGACCCAGGGTCACATCCCAGGACAGCCAGGGGCGGCTTTGGGGACACTGCGTCCCCTTAAGGCGGCGAATCCCTCTCCACGGCGCGGTGCTCCGTCCGTTCCCACACCCCAGCTCTCCCAGCTCCTCGCCCCTCCTGGATTGTCCCCAACACCCGGTGACAGCAGGGAAAGCAGCCCACGAGGCAGGGACAAGGTTGGGGACACACCAGAGGCAGCAGAGAGATGGGAACCACGGAGCCAGAGCCGCTCCAAGGAGGAGTTTTTATCTCCCAGGGAACGCGAAGGCCGTGCTGGGGCTGCCTTCATCCTCCTCCTCCTCCTCCTCCTCCTCCTCCCCCCCCCCCCCCCCCCCCCCCCCCCCCCCCCCCCCCCCCCCCCCCCCTACTNTCCTCCTCCTCCTCCTCCTCCTCCTCCTCCTCTGCCCCGTCCTAAAAACGGCGTTATCGGCAGCGGGCCCTAGAAAAGTAACAGGATTCCGTTTCCTGTTTTTCCCATGGAAAACCTCAAATAGAAGCTGGCCTCATTACGGCCGTTTTTCGGCTCTCTTGTTTTTTTTCAGCCGGGCTAACAATGAGCCATTTCCTCCGGCGGCTCCGAGAGGCACCTTGCGCTCCGCTCCCGCTCCTCCACGGCGGAAAATCCGACCCGGGGAGGTCGGGGAGAGGCTGCAGCTCCTTCCAGCCCCTGCTCCGTTCAAGGATGGGGGGGCCTGGGGTGGGGACAGTGGCCGTGACCCCCCCAGACACGTGAGGGACACCCTCGGGGTGATGCCTGACGGTTTGGGAGGGAGCACAGGGGGAGTCAAACCCCACAGGTGAAAATGAGGAGCCAGAAGTGGTCCTGAGCTTCCCCCCGGCCACAGCCCGGACAGGAGGTGGCTTTGGGGACACGGCTTTGGGGACACCAACACCAAACCCCAGCAGCGTTTCCCTGGGATTAGGAGCGGCCCAACATTTTTCCGCAGCCCACACGCGTCCGTCGGCCGAACGTCCAGTCCGTGTCCCCTCCCCGGCCGGGGACATCGATGTCCTGCCGCTGCTGCCACACCAGTCACCGCCAGCCCCGCTGGGGACCACGCTTTGCCCTGAAAAGCGCTGGCACCGCAGCCCGGCCCCCGCCCGGCGCGGCAGAGAAAGAGCCACTATGTGCCACAATGGCCCGATTGTCCCCCGGAGCCACCGGGCTCTGTCCCACCCGCCCCGGGGCTGCCCCACGCGCTCGGCCCCGTCAAGGGACCCTCTGTTGCCCTCGGGGGATGGCGGGGGGGCGGGGACGGTCACCGTGGGCACCTCGGGGTGTGCGGTGACAGGTCGGGGGGTGCCACCGGCGGCGGGTGATCCAAGGGGTGATGGGGACCTGGCTGGTCACTGAAGGGGACACGAGCCTGGGGCTCGGGGCTACGGCAGGAAGCTTTTCCCTACCCTGGGATGGCTCCTGGAATCCCAAATCCTTCCTGATGCAATTGGAAAAGGGATTTCCACTGGGTCCCAGCCCGGGGTGAGAGCAGGGTCCATGCCCATGGCCACCAGGGCCATTCCTGTGGTCACCAGGGCCATTCTTGTGGTCACCAGGGCCATCCCCACGGTCACCAGGCTCCATCCCCATGGTCACCAAGTCCCACGCCCATGGTCACCAGGGCCATCTCCATGGTCACCAGGGTCATCCCCATGGCCACCAAGACCAACCCCATGGCCACCAGGCTCCATCCCCACAATCACCAGGGCCATCTCCAGAGTCACCAGGGCCATCCCCATGGCCACCAAGTCCCATCCCCACGGCCACCAAGGCCAACCCCACGGCCACCAGGGCCATCTCCAGAGTCACCAGGGCCATCCCCATGGCCACCAGGGCCATCTCCATGTCCACCAAGGCTATCCCCACGGCCACCAGGCTCCATCCCCATGGCCACCAGGGCCATCTCCAGAGTCACCAGGGCCATCCCCATGGCCAGCAGGCTCCATCCCCACGGCCACCGGGGCCACGCCCGCGGTCACCGCTGCCTCATTTTGGTCACTTTGGGACGACTCACCCCCTCTTCCCCAAGGCCAGCCCAGCTCCAGCTTCACCCCCCCAAAGACCGGGGCCAACCCCACACCCCAACGCCCTCCACCCCCAAAATCCACCTCTCTCCACGGCCCGGCGACACCAAACCCATCAGGAATGCGGCCGATCCCCGGCGCGGCCGCGGCGGCACCGAGCTGCCGGACCGCGCGGGGCTTGCGCCACGCCAAGGTGTGCCCGGGCTGGCAATTAGCGAGGACTTAATTAATTCCTAATGAATTCCTGCGGAGAAGCCGCCACGGAGAAAGGAGGCGACCGCTCCGGGTGCTCCGGGCTGGAGGTCGGCGGCGCGTTTGAAGCAGCCACCCGGGGCATGGCGAGCCGGGCGGGTTTTGGGAGAGCCGGGCAGGTTTGGGGAGAGACAGGAGGGTTTGGGGAGAGCCAGGCGGGTTTGGGGAGAGCCAGGAGGGTTTTGGGAGAGCCCAGAGGGTTTGGGGAGAGCCAGGAAGGTTTTGGGAGATCCAGGCGGGTTTTGGGAGAGCCGGATGGGTTTGGGGAGAGCCAGGAAGGTTTTGGGAGGTCCAGGTGGGTTTTGGGAGGTCCAGGTGGGTTTCGGGAGGTCCAGGTGGGTTTTGGGAGAGCCGGATGGGTTTTGGGAGAGCCAGATGGGNAGCCGTGCGGGATTTGGGAGCCCTGTGCAGGTTTGGGGAGAGCCAGGCGGGTTTTGGGAGGTCCAGGTGGGTTTTGGGAGAGCCGGATGGGTTTTGGGAGCCCCGTGCAGGTTTTGGGAGCGCGGCACAGCCCAGCTGGCACAGCCGGCCCCGCCGCTGGCGGGCTGGAGGCAGCCAGGTCGATATTTTCCAACTTGAGAGCTTAAAATAGGTCATCTATCTCCATTCCTTTTTAAATCAGGTCTTGCTGCCTTGCCGAAGACCAACTTGGTTTATTAATGGGACGGCACCGACTTGAAACCTAATCCTGTTTTTTTCCCCTTTTAATGAGAATAAAAGGCCATCCCCGGGCTCGGCAGCTTCCCAGGATAACCCCCCCATCCCAGTGTGTTTTCTCCCAGTGAGCGGCTCCACGTGAACCGGGGAGAGGCTCCAAATTCCAGTTTGGAGCCGGTCCCACCCTCAGCATCCCCCACACCCTGAGCTGTGCCCCCCAAAATCCCCAAACCCACGGTCCCCCAGCCCCAAATGACACCCGGCCTGGCAGCTGACGCTGGATTTGGTGCCAGGCAGCGCTGCCAGCCCCGGGGGGGAGTTTAGGATCACACATCACCCCCCGGTCCCCCCGCGGGGCCGGGTGCCAGCGGCGACACGGGACACGCCAAGGTTAAAGCACAGGGGTGGGAGCCCTCCCGGCCAGGGCCACCGCGGGCCCGGCGTGACCAGCGGGACCCCGGGGTGGCACGGCGCCGCGGGCCCCGGGACGGTGCCCGTGCCAGGTTTCGCGCTGGCGAGGCGGGATTGCGGCAGCAGCCCCGAGCACAGGCTTTTCCTGTCTTTCAAGTTCAGGGTTCGGAGAGAAAGGAGGGGGAAAAGCAAAAAAAAAAAAAAAAAAAAAAAAAACGCGTTTGGGGGTCAAAAAAAAAAAGGCAAATGGGATGAGAGAAANNCAATTTGTTGAGCAGAGTCGACAAAAAAGGGGGTTCGGGGGCAGGAGCCACAAGGGGGTGAGGGCAAGGAGCTGCCGGGCGAGGGTTTGGGGACAGTGCGACAGTGTCCCTGCCACGCAGCCCTGGGGGCGGCCGCCGGGCAGGATTTCTGCTGGCGCAGCACTAAATCCTGACGGGAGGATGGCAAAGAGCCTTCGTCCCACACGTGGTGGGGAACGAACCCCTCCAAAGTCACCCCAAATCCTCCAGAGCCCCAAATCCCCCAGCACCCCAAATCCACCAGAGTCCCAAATCCACCAGAGTCCCAAATCACCCAGCACCCCAAATCACCCAGCACCCCAAATCTCTCAGCACCCCAAATCACCCAGCACCCCAAATCAGAGATTCAAGCCTTGCCCCCAGCAGGGCACATTTCACCCCAAAACGCAGCAGCAAAGCCGATTTCAAGATTCACACACGCACGCACACACACACACACACACACACACACACCCAAAAATCGGAGCGCCAGCGCTCAGCGGTACGGAGTGAGCAGGGAGGGACCCGAGGAGGAACCATGATTAATGCTCAGCCGCTGGCCGAGCAGCTCCTCATCCATTTCGCACACCCCAATTAATCCTTTGAGGCCGGTTATTACCCCCACGGCCGGGGCCGAGCAAGCCGAGTTCAAAAAACCAGGAACTGAGGAACAGAGGCCAAATTCAGCTCCGGGGCGAGGACGTGCAACCTCTGCTCCAACGAGGCCAGTGCCCCACCGCGGGGTCCCCCCCGCCTCATGTCCCCCAGCGCTGTCCTCATCCCCACCCCAAGGTTTCGCCGGCATTTGGCATAAAACGGGCAGGAAATGGGGATTTAGCCAGGGCTGGGCTGGCCTTCCTTGGCAGCGCCGGGAGACGGGAATCGCCCTCCGGTGCAGCGGCGCCGGGCGATGCCGGTGCCCACCCGCGGGTCAGCAAATCCTGGGGGGGCTGCTCGGAGCTGGGGGGGATGGATTTGACTTTCCAGGGGCTCCTGGGCGCGCTGGGGGGTTGCTGCTGGCAGGGATGGATCGGCCGGAGCCACACGGAGCCAGCCCGGCCGGGAGTTTCGGAGGAAGTGCGTGGGATGTCCGTGGGTCTCGTCCCGGGAAGGGGCAGCTCCTTCCCGGGATCTCCCCCTCATCTCCGGGGCCGGATCCAGGCGCCGCTGCCCCTCCGCCCTGCCACGACGCCGCTGTGGCTGGGGACAGGCCACCGCGGCCACCAACGCCTGTGGCATGGCGTGGGGGGCTGGACACCCCCCGGCCCCGCTGGCCCTGACCCGCAGTGCAGCCCCGGGGAACCGGCTCGGTGCCGGTCCTGTCCCCGAGGGGCATCGCCCAACAGCCGGCCCCACTGCCAGACCTCGGCGCCACCCCAGCACCGCCAGTCCCGGCCCCACACTCTCCCAGTACCTCCCAGTTCCCCCAGTCCCTATTGCCTCCAAACCTGCAGCTCACCCAGTACCTCCATTTCCTCCCAGAGCCTATTTCCCCGAGCCTACACCCTCCCCAGTCCACCCAGTACCCCCCAGTTCCTCCCCGAGCCCATTTCCCCGCGCCTACACCCTCCCCCGTCCACCCAGTACCCCCCAGCGCCGCTCCCAGTCCCTGCTCCCGCGACCCCACCGCGTCCGCGGTGTCCCCGGTGTCCCCGGTGGCACTCACCGCGGGGGCGGACGGCGGGATCCCGACCAGGCAGAAGGCGATCCCATTCATCGGGGCGCGGCGGGCGGGCTCGGCTCGGCCCGGCCCGGCCCGGCTCCGCACGGCTCGGCTCGGCACAGCCCCGCACGGCGCTGCCCGGTGCGGCCCGGCACGGCGCGCTCCCGCTGGGTTNCGCGGGGCGGCTCGGTACGGCCCGCCCGGCGGGAGGGACCGGCACGGCACCGGCACCGGGGTGGCGGGGTGGGAACAGGGACCGGCACCGGGACAGCGGAACCGGCACCGGGATGGCGGGGTGGGAACGGGAACCGGTACCAGGACAGCAGAACTGGCACCGGGCCAGCAGAATTGGCACTGGGAGAGCAGAACTGGCACCAGGATGGCAGAACCGGCACGGGGATGGCGGGGGGGGAATGGAGACCTGCACTGGGGTGGCGGGGTGGGAACAGGGACCGGCACCGGGACAGCGGAACCGGCACCGGGATGGCGGGGTGGGAATGGAGACCTGCACTGGGGTGGCGGGGTGGGAACAGGGACTGGCACCGGGACTGGCACCGGGACAGCAGAACCAGAACCAGCAGTGGCACCGGGATGGCAGGGTGGGCATGGAGACCAGGACCAGGGTGGCGGGGCGGGAACGGGGACCGGGACAGGGAGAACAGGGACAAGGACAGAGGAGTGGGAACAGGAACCGGCACCGGGACAGTGGGAACAGGGACAAGGACAGTGCCATGGGAACGGGAACCAGCACCAGGACAGCAGGATGGGAATGGGAACCAGCACCAGCAGGGACACCGGGACAGCAGGAATTGGCACTGGGATGGCACTGGGATGGGGACCAGAGCAGGGACATCGGGATGGGCAAGGGACTCCCAGAACAGGACCAAGCAGGGGACATCCAGGGACCAGGGTAGGGCACACAGGGACCGGGACAGGAGTGGGACACCCGGGGACAGGACCAGGAAAGGGACATACAGGGACAGGGACAAGACACTCAGAGACCGGGACAGGGATGGGACACACAGGGACTGGGACAGAGAACATTCCCGGGGACAGGGACAGGGATGGGACACGCCGGGACTGGGACAGAGAACATTCCCAGGGACCAGGAGAAGGCAAGGGACATCCGGAAAGCAGGCCAGGCATGGACTTAGGACACCCAGGGATGAGGATGGGGACAGGGATGTGTCACCCAGCCATGGGCAGGGGACACCCAGGGATGAGGACAGGGACAGGGATGTGTCACCCAGCCATGGGCAGGGGACACCCAGGGATGAGGACAGGGACAGGGATGTGTCACCCAGCCATGGGCAGGGGACACCCAGGGATGAGGACAGGGACAGGGATGTGTCACCCAGCCATGGGCAGGGGACACCCAGGGATGAGGACAGGGACAGGGATGTGTCACCCAGCCATGGGCAGGGGACACCCAGGGATGAGGACAGGGACAGGGATGTGTCACCCAGCCATGGGCAGGGGACACCCAGGGATGAGGACAGGGACAGGGATGTGTCACCCAGCCATGGGCAGGGGACACCCAGCCATGGGCAGGGGACACCCAGGACAGGACCAGCCAGGACAGAGGGACAGGGACCATGAGCTGACCTCTGGGCACAGAGGGAGCTGGCAGAGCGATGCCAGGAGAAGCAGGACAGGGAAAGCCAGACGAGCACCAGCAGGGTGAGGGCAAGGCCAGGCACTGCCGGAGAGGACACACGGACAGGACACACGGACAGGAAACGCCAGGACAGAGGGACAGGAGTGACGGGGGCTGGCACAGGCAGACGTGGGGACGGAAACAGCCGGGTTGGGGCCGACGGACGGACAAAGGCTGACACAGACCCGCGGGGAAAGGAAACAGCGAGGACGGGAAACAGATGGACAGGCGGACGGACGGAGCCCGGCCTGGCAGGCAGAGGGATGGGGACAGCCAGCTTGGGGACAGCTGGGATGGGGACAGCCAGCAGAGCCTGGCCTGGCTCAGGCCGCTCGGACACAGCAGAGCATCCCAAAGCCACCGTGGGGAAAGTGCTGAGGAAACGAGTCCCATGCCCAAATTCCGGGGTGCAAACAGCACCTCGAAGGCTCCGCGGTGGCAGGAGGGGACCCCAATGCCGTGACACGAGCCCCGAGTCACCTGTGGCACCAGCTGGCACAGCCAGCGCCCAGCACCAGCCCTGCGGTGGCGTGGGGGGCAATTTCGGGAGGGAAACAGAGCCAGGTGTGACAGGAGAGCGGGAGGAGGTGCAGAAAACTGGGAAGAGCGACGGCCACAACCCCTGGGGACATGGCGGTTGGGGACAGCACCACCACAGTGACAGGGCTGGAGCCAGCAGGGCCCAGCCCAGGGGCAGATGAGCCCAGGGAGGGGCTCAGGGCAGGGCACAGCGGGATCGGCTCCCATTGTCCCCCCACCGCACCCTGAGATGGCTCCTCCGCTGCTGGCGGGTGTCGTTGTCCCCGCTGTGTCCCCAAAAGGGACAGAGCTCCACGCGTGGGACAAGGGTGGGGGTTGGAACAAGCCCCCAGGGCACCCCGGGGCGCACAGGGAATTCCAGGGGGGACGCAGCATCCCAGTCCTGCAGCCGGGCTGGTGCCAAGGGCTCCGGCACCTCCCCGCGATGTCCCCGTGTCCCTGCCGGCCCCAAGCCACGCCCCGAGTCCCTCCCGAGCGCCTTTCCTGTCCCCATCCCAGCTTTGCCACCAGGGATGCCAGCCTGCGCCACGCAGCGTTCCCGGGAATGCCACCCCGCAAGCCCAGGAATGCCAGCCCATGTCATCCCACAATCGTGGGAATGCCAGCCCGTGCCATCCCGCGCCATCCTGCATTCCCGGGAATGCCAGCCCGTGCCATGCCGCATTCCCGGGAATGCCAGCCCGTGCCATGCAGTGTTCCCGGGAATGCCAGCCCGTGCCATGCAGTGTTCCCGGGAATGCCAGCCCGTGCCATCCCGCATTCCCGGGAATGCCAGCCCGTGCCATGCAGTGTTCCCGGGAATGCCAGCCTGTGCCATCCCACAATCCCGGGAATGCCAGCCCGTGCCATCCCGCATTCCCGGGAATGCCAGCCCGTGCCATGCAGTGTTCCCGGGAATGCCAGCCCGTGCCATGCAGTGTTCCCGGGAATGCCAGCCCACGACACCGCGGCTGCCAAGCGCGCGTTTTCCGCGCCACCATTAAGAAACTCCTGTGTCAACAACAACTTCCTCCGGCACCACCAGAACAAACAAACGCCCGAGCTGCCGGCGGCCGCCGCGGGAACGCCGGGAATCGGGGCCGGAGCCGCTCACGGGGTGGCAGCTCCCACATCTGTCATTCCGGCCGGGACGGGCAGGGGACAGCCAGGAACAGGAGCAGGAGCAGGGAAGGGACATCCAGGGATAGGGAACGGACAGGGACACACAGGGGTGGAAGCCACGAGGGACATCCAGAAAGCAAGGATGGACTGGGGTCATCCACGGACGAGGACAGGGACGGTGCCACCCTGGTGCCACCCACAGCATCCGGGGGTGGGATGCAGGGGTTTTTCCCTCTGGGAGCGTGGGTGCCACCACTGAGGGGACCCACGGGGTCACTGCTGTCCCCTGCCCGGCCTTGGGAAGCAGGAGGGGACAAACAGTGCCACGTGAGTGCCGGGAGTTTTCCCACCCCCCTAGGGCACAGCCGGACACCCACGCCCCGACCGCGGCACCCCCAGGACGCACAGGGGGTCCCTTTGTCACCAGACCCTGCGTGGGACACGCCCCTGGGATGTGCCAGGCGGGAGGTGCCAAGGGCTGCCCTCTGCCTGCCCGGCCACGCGGGACTGGCCATCCCGGCTGGCTGCCACTGGCCACTCTCCAGAAGGACTTTCCAGGAAATGTCCCCTCCGGCTGGCTTTGGCACCGAGGGCCAACCGAACTCGTGTCCGTCCCTTCCCAGAGACCGCCACCGGCTCCCGGCCCCCACGTGGCAGTGCCACTCCTGGGGGTCCCTCCTGTCCCCCACGAGGGGACACACGGCCACGTCCGGCCTGTGACCCCCGCGGCAGGACCCAGCTGTGGATCCCGCGATTCTGAGTCCCCTATTGGTGTCCTCAGTGCCACCCGGGGAGGTGACACAACCTGAGCTGGCCCCGCGGCCCCTCACCTTGCAGAGACAGGGACTGGCCCTCGCACGAGCTCAGCGACAAGGACGCGGTGAGGGCTGAGCCCCATCCGGGCGTGCACAGCCGGGGGGGCTCCAGGAGAGCCCCCCAACCCCATCCTCACCCCTGGGCACTTTCCCCACAAGTGTCCCCAAGGCGCCGGTGCCACCACGCCTCAGACACTCCCTCCCCGCCCAGAAGAATCCCCATTCTTTGTCTCTCCCAGCCCCACCCCAGCCCCTCGCAGCCCCCCGGGGCCACTCCGCCCCTGTGGGGGACAGGGTGGGGACAGCGGCACACACCTGGCAGGGCTCCCCCACGCCCCATTCCGTGCCCATCCAGCCGAAATTCACCCGAAATTCAGCCGCCCCCCGCTCGCCGCCCACCCCGCCGCCTTCGGCAGGGCAGACCCATCGCCCCTCGATCCCACCCCTCAATCCCAAATCCCGGCGGCTGCAGCAGCGGAGCCGGGGGAGCAGCAGCCCCCCGCCCGCCGCTCCCTGCGGAGCCGCTTCCGCGCCGCAGACAAAGGCAGCGAGAGGGGGAATCCAGCCTGGAAGATGGGTTTTAACCTAATCCCGGGAATTAAAACGAAGAAAAAAGCAAAAGCGGAGCGCGGGGAGGAGGGTGGGGGGCAGCGGAGTCGGGCCAGGGCGGCAGCAGCCGCTGCCCGAGGCCGGAGAGTGACCACGGGGGTGGCGTGGGTGCCCCGCTGGGGTGGGGTCTCGCCGGGTGCCCCCCTCCCCTGCGCGCCCTCCCGGCTCCAGGCAGGCGCTTCCAGCTGGCAGCTCCCATTCCCCGGCGGCAGCAGCGGCACGAAGCCATTTTGAGCTGGCGGCGAGACGAAAGGGTTACGGCCCCAACCCCTCCTTCCCTGCCCGCCAGCGGGGCCGTGGGGATAAACAACAGCCAGGCCAGGGGGGCTCGGGGCCGGGAGCGGCCGGGAATCCCGGGAGCGAGGCGGCGCAAAGCCGGGCAGAGCGGCGGGGGGGCCGCCGAGGACTTACGTGCTCATCCCACATCAGGGAGGGGCCGCGATCCTGCCGGGATTTGGGGTGCCCCCGGCGCTGCGCAGCATCCGCGGCTGCCGTGGGCTGTGCGTGCCGCTGCCGGGAGCGGGGAGGGCGGGCGGGCAGCGCTGCCGGAGCCTCCCGGCCGTGCCCGGTGCCGGCGGGCACATGCCAACCTGCTGCGGCTCACGGCCTAAAATTACCACGGGCCGCTTCCAAAGGCGTCGCCGCCAATCAGGGCGGCAGGGAAGGCGTGCGGGCGGCTCGGGAGCTCCTCTGCATTGCAGCTGGATGTGGGAAGAGGGGATTTTTTTTTTTTCCAGCCGGCAGCGAGGAGGGGCCGGGCGCTGGCGGCCCCCGGGGGATGCTGCACCCCGCGATGTCGCCGCGGGCCACGCGCGGTGGCTTTGCCGGTGGGGCGGGGGGACATCCCGGGGGACCGGGGTGTGGGGTGGGTGGCGATCACCCCGCTGGGTGACACGGCCACGCTGTGACACCCCCGGTGCTCCCCCCGCCGCCTCCCGGCCGCGGCCCTGCCCGGATTTTGCAGCACGCGGCCCCCAACGTGCGGAGCTCGCTGAGCGCTGGGGACGTGTCGTGCCCGCAGCGGTGGCACCGCGCGGGTCCCCAGCGCTGCCCCGGCCCCTCGGAGGGGTCGGGGCACCCACGAGACGTCAAATCCTGCGCTGAGATCCGGGCTGAGCCGGAGGGATGGGGGAGGAGGGGGGCAACATGAGGCAGAGCCCCGGGGGCTGCGGGGAGAGAGCTGGACCCCACAGCTGGAGGGGGATGGGCGGGAAGGGGGGTGACCCCCCAGCCCCACCCCAGGGAGCCTCCTGTCCACGCAGAGCCACGGCACGGAGGGTCCCAGAGACCCCCAGCCCCGGGGGGCGGCGAGGGGGGACAGCCCAGCCCGGCCGGAGCGGGACGGGGGCTGGAGGCGTTGGCCGGTGAATGGCGGGATGGGGAGACAGAGGAAAGGACCCCCCACCCCGCCCCCCCGAGGTTTTTCCACACCCCACGGCGGCTCCAGCGCGTTCCCCGAGGAGAAATCCCCTCCCCAATCCGCGGGCTGTGCCAGGAAGCGGCGGCAGAGCAGGGAGCGGGTCCCAGGGCACAGCTGGGCTGGGTGAGGCACACGGGTGGCGCTGGGGGGTCTCAGGGGGGTGATGCCGAGGGTCTCGGGTGGGCGATGCTGCGCTGGGGCTCCGGTGATGCCGGGGCAGCAGGTGGGCGGCGGGGAGA
>WAAE01019116.1:0-29303 GCA_013400495.1 Nicator chloris
AATAATAATAATAATAATTTAGTGGTTTTATTCTTGGTGGTGGTTTTTCGTGGTGGTGGTTGTTGTTATTACTGTTGTATTAATAAAATTGAGTGCTAAAGCAGTACTGCAGCACCCACCCTCCTCCTCCAGGGAGACACGTCCTGATTTCGAACACCACCCCCCCCAAAAAAAAAAAAAATTATATTTCTGGTTCTCTGGGGTATGCACAATCCTCCTGTGAGAATACAAATGTCAGTCTGAAGGAGATTTTATCTCAGACAACCCAAGACATCCTAGAATTTTTTATTTCCCCAGACCTATATCCTACACAATTAACAACACAAAGAGAATTGCATGCACAAATCTGATTTTGTCACCAAAGGTCATGTTTATTTTTTACTTTTTTACATTCACTTTGTTCCTCCACAGCACTTTGTGGTTTCGGCTCTAGTTTTGAGCTGTAAATTCCCTGGGGAAAGGGTTGATGCTGCTGCACCCTGGCCTGTTCAGCAGCTGCCTGGAAATTCTGCTCTGATTGTCAATCGAGATGAAATCAAATGAGACAAAATTAAGATTTCTCAAAATAGTAATGAGAACCAGAGCACTAATTGGAAAAGTATGTCCCTGAGGGGAAGGAAATAGTCAAGATATTTAATTGATATACCAGAGAGCCAGATGAAGCAGCTGTATTGCTTGAGTCAGAGTGCAGGTTGAAATTTCAGTATCTTGTGTCAAACACAATCTTGGCTGCTGTACCACTAACAATCTGAAAAGAAAAGAGGATTCTTGTGTCTTCTTTAGATGAGTATGCCCTTTTTCATCTTGGGGAAAAAATGTTCTGCCAGTCATAAAAAATATTACCTTTTAGAAATGTAACTGAAACTAGCACATCTCCTTCCCTCAATCTTTTTTTTTCTCTTTTTTTTTTTTTTTGGTGGGTATGTGATGAATATCAATTTAGAACACACATTTCTAGCTTTTAACCTGAAAAAGTTAACAACAAGAACAACAAAACCAACCAACCAACTTAAAAAACCCAATCAACCCAAGAACACTTAAGAATAACTTTCTATGGCAAAAAACCTTTTGTCATACGTTGAGGCAGGATGGCTCTGTCAGCTCACTGCAGTGACATGAAATTATTTCTAAAATCTCTCACATTGTCAAATTCTGACATGAATTATCTAAAAACTGTCACACTGGACTACTAGATATCCGAAGAAACCATGTTAGTTAGTTGTCTTCTTGATTGATACAGAGCTAACAATTGAAATTTTTGATGCATATGTGATATCAATTCGATATGCATCCCGCCACGAGAGACTAAGACCCAAAAGTCTCTTGGCTCTAATAATATTCTCTGATTCTGAAATCACAAGATCTTTGGCTATGTCTTCAGTTAAATACCTGACATGCAGGTGGCATCATGCCCTTAAATACTTTATATTTGATGGTTCCTCCCCTGAATTCTGAAATTCTGTATGAATGAGCTGTTAAAAGTAACAGTGCAATATGAGCACTGAAAGTAAGACAAAGTAATTTCCAAAATTATGTTCCAAATCTTGTTTGCTCCCTCAAAGTAAAATAAATTAAGACACACACACATACACAAAACCTAAATAAAAAACCAGCCATTATTTATTGCAAAGATCTGCAAAAGCAGATCTGACACTGTAAAAACTCCTTAGAGCTTCAATGGTTGAAGCTAACATGAAAATATGTTTTGTAGGTGTCTGAAAAGAACTCTTTCATCAAGTTCATTCATGATGTTCTCCTTGAAAATCCAGTATGAGTAACAGTAGGATAAAGACCTTGATGCAACACATTTAACTTTACAAAACAGCAGCTTCAGCACTAAAACCAAAACAGCACCTTGGTTGTTACAAATTTAATGTAGCCTCTGAAGAGCTGTGCTTGGAATTTTAGCAGCTTTCCTCTAGCACAGCCCTTGTGTGGTTTGTAGAAATCCAGCTTGATTTGGTCAAGTGTTGGCCACACCAGGGAACTCAGATTTCTGAGGCTGTAATATGTACTGAATGGGAGGGAATCATTCCACCTTCAGCACACCTGGGTCACTGGGCTGCACTGCAGACATGTTCCTTCAATTCAGGGTGCAAATTGTTCCTGATATTGAGGCATGAGGGGCAAGGCCAGCTTTGCTGCAGATCTCAAAGAAGTATTGGACTCCTTTCCCTAAGCAGCTGTGTAGAAGGGTGTAAATGACGCAAAACTCCCATTAATGATGGTGATTTAGTTTTCTTGTAAAAGGGAGCAGAAACAATCCAGAAAGGGAGGCAGAACGAGCTCTACTAGTGCAAAGCAAACAATGTGCAAGTGGAAAATTAGGAATCGTGGACCAGCGGAGAAAGGAGGTGTGTGTTAGCTTGTTTTTGTAAGGATCTGAGGGCTGTTCACTCAGATAGTCTCTCTTCCACTGACTGATTTCCTTTAAGTACGCATATTTGAAGCTGGAAGAGGTGTACAGGCCAGCTCAAGGGCATGGGGATGTGATATCTGAGGACATGCCAGTCAGAGTCCTCCTCACTACGGAATGGGATAGCATTTAAAAAAATGTATATACAGCAAAGCAAGGGGTGAAGCAGCACCCTTCACTTGGATGCTCTAGGTGCCCATCAGCCTCTCAGAAATGCAGATACCCTGCAGTCTTCTGAGTTTTCCTGGGAACCGTCATCTCATGTTATTACCCACAGCATCACCAGCATCTGGGGCAGGATCCTGAGCAGAAATCTGCTCCCATGTCTTCTCAAACTGACAGAGAGTAGGTTTAGACAGGATATTGGGAAGGAATTGTTCCCTGGGAGGGTGGGGAGCCCTGGCACAGGGTGCCCAGAGAAGCTGTGGCTGCCCCTGGATCTCTGGCAGTGTCCAAGGCCAGGTTGGACACTGGGGCTTGGAGCAGCCTGGGACAGTGGAAGGTGTCCCTGTTCATGGCATGGGGTGGCACTGGGTGACATTAAAGGTCCTTTCCAGCACAAAATATTTCATGCTTCTATGATTCTATAATGCCCTGTCTGCAGCTTGCTGCAAGTGTCACTTCATCGGGGCAGAACTTTGCTTTTTTTACCCTAACTGTGATTCCTCAGTCAGAGGAATGACATTAATCCGTAACTCAAGACTTTCTGATGTCCTTAGAGAGTGGGAGAACCACATGGCACTGGTGCTGAACTGTCTATGGAGGCATTGAACCAGCACACATGCACCAGCATTCAGCTTCCACACACCTTAGTCCTGCTGAAAGAACTACCATGAATCCAAATTCCTTTCACAAGCAGGCAGGGAATAATCCCAACTGAAATTAATCAGTTTCTCAGCTTCAGGGATGTACAGAAGGCTTTACAGAATGAAATGCAGGAGTGCCTCATGTCAGGGGTTGTGCTTACACCTTAGCCTGTGCACTATTCTCCTCTCTTGTGTTCTTGTGCACTTTACAAGTCTGCATTTTGGGAGGCAAAGGGTTAATTTTAAAACATACACAGGCATTTAGACAGGATTCTTTAATACTATCCTCTGTAGGGTGTAAAATAAAAGCTTGTTTCCAAATTTAAAGAAAAGTAATCAAACCCAACTATGGTACTTGTTGTTTTTTTTGACTCCTTGCTATAAATAGTAAAAAAGAAAAAACAAATCTGTGCCGCAAAAGATGGGTAGAAAAAGTACTTTTTTTTTTTTTAAATGGAATTTGAATGTTTTCCTGTGTTGCACAGCTACTTCTCCCTCTTTCCTGTGATGGAGCATTACATGACAATGCTTTTGAACCAGAAAGGTTTGAGGGAAACAGGATCTTCCACAAAACACACAATGACTTAACGGGAAACCTCACATATTCGAGAAGTGGGCGATCAGGCTGTGCTTGGGAAGAGATAAAAGAACCAACTATTCCTTTTTTTTTAGAGGTAGTGTCAACCCCAGGAATAATTCTGGTGGTGTTGGTGTGGTAGTGACAGACAGATGTATTATCTCTTCTTTTCTTGAGTCAAACATACAGAGATGACTTGCAGAATCAGAGCAACCAGGTATGGTGAATGGCATCTGACAAATCCCTGAAGAACAAAGTATATATATTAGGGGAAAAAAAAAAAAAGGAAGAAAAAAAAAAAGAAAGTTCTGCTGCATGCAGCAGAGGCTTTTTATTGCCCTAATTGTAACTGAGGTGGCAATATAATCTGTGCCTGTGCAGTCTGAGACTGCCCTGATCTCTAGCTCTAAGGAGGTTCTGACCTGGCGGGTGCTGTGATGGGAGCTGGTGATAAAACTAATCTCCTCCACAAAGCTGGTATCCAGGATACCCTAAAGGTGTTATAGGGTAATTGGCAGGTTATACTCATGTTGTCTGGATGACATCTAAAATTGGCAAGAGGTTGGCAAACAAGAAGGATCCGCTCTTGCTCTCCTACTGCAGCAGCGTGGATGGGAGTAACTTGGTACACCTTTTGTGCAACAAATCTTGGACCTGTTGTCACTGTTAAACATTAGCATTATTCTTCTCTTATGTCAAAATCATCTTCATGTTATATGTTAAGACTTGCTGTCACTGTTCCTTTGCTGATGGGTCTTTATCTAAGGACGGTGTGGCTGCCTACATTTCTACAGTTATGATTTTAATTTGTTTCCCTCTTTAATGTACTGCAGGACTTCAAAAGGTAATTGGAACATTTGAGGCAAGACAGGAAATAATACAGGAAACATAAGTTACTAATGAAAGTAAGATGGAGGTAAACTGTGGGGCCATTACCAGACATGAATTAGCTCTTTCTCAGTTGAAAATATTTGGGGTTTTTTCCCTTGGAACAGCAGCAGTTGATTTATCTCTCCACTCTACCCCTTCTCCTCTAGAAGGTCTACAGGAATCCTTGGCCTAAGGGAGGGATGTTGCAGATTTAGGCAGTCTCTACGGTCCCTGTGTGACAATCCTATTAGGCAGAAAATTCTGACAGATCTGATCATTTAGATGGAAGAATATTAAAAAAAAATGGATGGAAAAGAGTTCTTGATCCTGATTGATTGGTAAACAAATAAAATATGTATTTAGTTATTAGAATGCAACAAAGTAAAATTAAGCAGAAATTATCCTGAAGTGTAGGAACAGTCTGGAAGGTTAAGGGTAGTCTGAGTTCTATGGGTGGCAGAAAAAGGAAGCTAGAAACATTAAGGATTAATATCTGGCAGTTCTTGAGCCCATTTCTCTCTTAAATTCCAAACCACAAAGCATATAATGAATCCACATGACAAGAGGAAGAGTTTTGCCTTAGGGATAAATATCAAAATACAAATATAAAATGTGATTTTATATATTGTGTATATATATTAATGTTGATATAAAAGATAGAATGTCAGCTTGAGCTGCAATGGCTTGTGACATCCCAGTCCCACCCCACCCATATTTCAGCAAAGTGCCTTCACCATTAGGAAGATAGTAAGGATTTGCAAATATGTAACCCAAAAAAGGAAAAGGGAACCTTCAGGATGTCCTGAAGGTCCTAGGGTTTCCCATATAAAGCTGGTGTTTGCATGCTTATAGTAGTTATAAGTAGTCAGAAGGCAGTACTTACAGTCAGAAGCCAGATTTTTCTGCTATCAGCGAGGCATCTGCTTCAAGAAAAACAAAAAAATGGCAAAAAATGAATAATTTCTGAACCTTGGAGGACATTGAAGGACATTAGGTTAGAATCTTCATCGAGAAAGTGAGGTCAGGGACAGGTCGCTGTAGGAGGGGATTGCTACAAGATGCTGCAACCACAACAACCCCACTGATAACAGTGTGAGCCCACAGCACAACAGCAAAGGAACTCTGGGGTAAACCCAGGCTGGAGCAGTAAATAGCACAGCCTGGCTTAATAAAATCCATATTAAGAACACCTAGATGCAGGTGATTGCTTCCTTTGGGTTGGAAGAAACAGTCTGCACCTCGGAGCCAACATCACAGTGCTGGGCTGGAGTTGTGTTGCCCTGTGCTAAGAGGAGAAATTGGAGTAGAAAGAAGGTGCTGCATGAAGGGATCTCCTACAGCATCCTCAATCCTGGGTCATCCCCAAAACACAGGGGGGCAAGCAGGAGGAAGCAGCACAGGAAGAGGAGCCTAGCAGAGTGGGGCAGCAAAAAAGTCTGATTACTCTGAGATGGGAAGATAAGTTTTATTGAATAAAACTTATTGAGAACCTGAAAACAAAAAGGTTTTGCATTTTAGGTAAGAACCAGGCAGAAAAGCCTTTTGTTGTTTCATCTCTTTTGGCTGAATAAACAATGCCTGGCTTTGAAGAAGCAATTTCTGTGTCATTTTAATCAGCTGCTAGTCACAGACTCTCAATGGAAAAAGGCCTCCCGGTACAGAGTGTAGTTAGTCCCTTTAGATTTATCCTAATTGGGGAAATAAAGGGGATGCATTATGGGATTATTCTCTCAAGAAAAAAAACAAAAACAAAAACAAAACCCCCACAAGCAAACAACAACAACAAAAAAACACAGGCAAGGCTGCCACTTGGGGGTGCAGGCATGCTGGGCTGCCACAGTGCAGCTACCGTGCAGCTTGCCTTGTAATTGTGACAGCTGGATTCTTGGTTGTAAAACAGAGATAAGCAGTAAAATTAGCATCGTTGTAGAGAAATGGTGCCTTAATATCAGAAGCTTTGTTAAAGCTTCCTAAATTTCCTCTATCTCTTTACTGACAGCAAAGTGACCCTTGGGAAAAAAAAGAGAAGTATTTTCTTTCCAGACAGTGGTTTTTCAGGGAGATCTCTGGCATGGAGACTGATATATAAAATCCAAGTTGCTGTAGAAGTGGTGATGCAATCGCAGAGATACCTGTGCAGCTTAATGAAGGCATGGCTGTAGAACACCTGAGTGCTGCCAGGTGAGCTGTGCTAGTGCACGTTATAGTGAGGACAGGGAAAAGTTTTGGTGAATACTGCCAAGCTCCGACATGTCCAGAGCATTACACTGGATTACAGCTAATGACAACATACCTTTTCTGCTAGTGTAGGCTAATTAATGTTGGGAGATTGTTTTTTTCTTTATCTGTCCTGACCTGCTGGATAACTCTGGGCCTCCCCACCACTGCTGGCTGAGTGCCATCAGGAAGATGTGCCCTGCTGTGATGGATGAAGTGCACACCTGGTGTGGGCACCACTGAGCTTTAGGGAAGCAGAAAAAGCCATGGGATTATAGGTGTCAAATGCTTTTTATCAAGGTGCATAATTTCTATTAATTTTGTAGTTTAACCAGCACAAAAAAATCTCTTCCTTTCAAATCTTTGCTGACAATATAAGGTGTTGAAATCAAAACACTTCCAGTGTCAAAGAAAAATGTGATTAATTGCGAGCTCAGATATAAAACCAGAGCTTTAGGCAAGGGCTGTCACCCTGTCACTGGCAGGAATTTAATGGCAGACAAAGGGCTTGCAAAATGAAATGCTGTAACTACTGCGAGGTGCCAGCCAAAGTAACTAAGAGATCAGAAGACTTAACGGGTCGTTTCCACTCCTAATTTTAGGATGTCTCTTCTTGTTGTCATGCAAGACTTTCAGGTCTTGTTGTCAGCCCGACTTTCAGATTGTATCTGCAGAAATGCTTCTCGACAGCATGGTGATTTTCAGTGCATCCTTCCCAATCTGTAAGTCCATTAAAGCTTAATATAATATTTATATGTGGTCTTTCACCATGAAAGCACGTAGAGGGGATGCAAATTACAGAAATAAAATATCCATAGAGCCTTTTGACACCCACTAAGCAATTAGTACTTTTTTTACTTTCATGGCTCTATATACTCAGGTAGGGAAAAGAGATGAAAACAAAAAAAGTGTGTGGTGGTCTGATGTGTGATCTTCCTACTCTCTACCTTGGGCTGCTTCTAAAATATTGCCGCATCTTTCATTCTTGCTTTGACTCCCTTCCAGTTTTGGGCAGGATGACATCCTACCTGAGGAAGGGAGGGAGATGGAAGAACGCATCTTTGCATCTCCTGGTCTGGTGGAAGGTGTCCCTGCCCATGGCGTGAGGGCTGGGATATGGTGAGCTCTGACGTCCTTTCCAACCCAATCTATGCCATAATCCTGTGATTCCGTGCGAGTTACCTGTGTGGATGTTCAGGAGGGATTTTAAACTGAGGCAGTGCTCTGCAGAGCGCAGGGTTTGGGCAGCACCTACAAGACTCAAGTTTATGAAGTGCAAAATTCCTCCGCGCAGGGTAAAACACTTCTGTGAACAGCGTCCGCTCCCTGACAGACTAGGGCAGGCACTCACCCAAAACCAAACTAGCTCAGGACATGCGATTTGGCGCGGGAGAGAAACCCCGGCCACGCAGACCAGCGCCCGACGTCCACGCACAACCGAGCGCTGCGGGAGCATCCCCGGCATCAGTCAGGGGCCGCGGGGTCCCGGCTCCGTGCGAGAGTTCCATCCCGCACCCTCCGCATCGCGGGGTCCCGGCTCCGTGCGGGAGCCCCATCCTGCACTCTCCGCATCGCGGGGGCGCGGCCGCGGGCGGGGCGGGGCAGGGGTGTGTCCAGCGTCACCGCTCCCGGGATCCGCGCGGGGCGGGCAGGGCAGCGGCGGCAGGAGGAGGAGGAGGAAGGCAGAGAGGAGAAAGAGGGGGAGGAGAGGAGGCGGCGGGACACGGCTCGGAGGCGGTGGCCGGGCCATGCTGGAGGCGCGGCGGCACCTGGCGGGCGCGCAGAGCGGGCGGGCGGCGGGACGGGCTCCGCGCCGCGCGTAGGGCGGTGGCAGCGGAGCTGCGGGGGCTGCGCTCGTCCGGGGGACGCTCCACGCCGCGCAGCGCCGGGAGAGACCTGCGCATCCTCGCCGTGCCTCGCANGGGGCAGGGGTGTGTCCAGCGTCACCGCTCCCGGGATCCGCGCGGGGCGGGCAGGGCAGCGGCGGCAGGAGGAGGAGGAGGAAGGCAGAGAGGAGAAAGAGGGGGAGGAGAGGAGGCGGCGGGACACGGCTCGGAGGCGGTGGCCGGGCCATGCTGGAGGCGCGGCGGCACCTGGCGGGCGCGCAGAGCGGGCGGGCGGCGGGACGGGCTCCGCGCCGCGCGTAGGGCGGTGGCAGCGGAGCTGCGGGGGCTGCGCTCGTCCGGGGGACGCTCCACGCCGCGCAGCGCCGGGAGAGACCTGCGCATCCTCGCCGTGCCTCGCATCGCCTCACCGGGCGGAGGCACCGCCAGCGCCCGCCGCTCGCATCCCTCGGCTGAGGCGGAGGAGAGCAGGAGCAGGAGGACGAGGAGGAGGAGGATGAGCCGCGCAGTGCTGGCCTGGCTGGCGCTCTGCGGGAGCCTGGCGGCGCCGCTCCCCGCCCGAGGTGAGGGGACTCAGGACGGCGGGGACGGACGGGGGACTTGGGGTCGGGGTCGCACCGGAGCTCCCGCAAAGTCAGAGTCCAAGTGCGCGGGGGACCGGGGAGGTGGCTCTCAGCAGGGTGCCGCTGTCAGGGGTCTCCTTTTCTCTTTATGGATAAGGAAAGAAAAAAGAGAAAATTATACTTGTCTCTGCGTTTGTAATAGAAGCCGACGGACTATCAATGCTCAGACACATTCTCTTTTGAAACTATACTTAATTAGAGGAGAAAGAAATACCGTGAGAGCTTAAATGTAATCCAGATGAACGGCTGGGAAGATTTAATATCCGCAGAGCTGTCCCCACCGCTTTTCCCTTCCTCCCCATACCCTCCCCAGCCACCGGTCTTCATTGTAATCTGGAGGCTGCTAGCTCCGAGCCGGAGACCCTGCAAACCGCGGAACAGTTTGCAAACACGTTCGGGAGCTTGAGCATCTCGGCAGCAGCTAGCAGGTCTTGCCAGGCGACCCTTTCGCTGCCTCCCTCTAATTAGGTCTTTTCCATCCTGAAACACCCGTGGCGCCTTCTCGGTCTCTCACCCCTTTCCAAAACAAAACAAAAAACTCTACCAAACCAAAAATCCTCCCGAAAAAGAAAACGCCTACCCTACCCAAGAGAGACAACTTTCGATCTCTTGGGAGTTCTCTTTATTATTTATTCTAATCCGTTCTTGCGGGCTACGGGGGTTTAACCCTCCTCTCATTGAAAAGTTGTATGAGCTCGACGTGCGAGGAGCTGATGGTGAGGGTGTGGGCACGGTCCCCCCTCCGCAGAAGGCCCAGGGGGCTGCCCGGGGCGGTGGGCGATCACTCCCGTCGCGTCCTGCCCATCCCGGCTATCCCTCCCGGGCACGCCCCGCGTCCCCGGGGAAGGCGGTGGGCTCGGCTCCGGGACCCCCGTGGACTCTTGCCCGCAGCCTCCCGAGGACTCTCCTCGTCCTCTGCGAGCTCCGAGCATCCTCCTGTTCCGCGGATATTCTGTATCTCTGCGTGATCCCACCCGGCGTGGACACTCCTCTGTCCTCCTGCTTGGCAGAAAAACTGTTGGCCTAATGAGTACCAGAATATTCCCACTGACTTTTAGACCTGTTCCCCTCATTATTAACTTTTTTTTTTTGAGGTTTCAAAATGAAACAAGCATATCAGTAAAAACTGAATATTTTATTAGCCCTTAAATTATTCAGCACAGTGGCTTCTCAAAATCCGGTAGCATTCACACAGTTGCAGTGAGCATGTGATAGCTTATGCAATATGTCCTTGTACCTGCAGCTTATTCCCCAAAGTCTGTGTTTTAAGCAGAAGATAACTGCATCTGCCACTGAGTCCAGACTTGTCGTAAGTGCTTTGCACTGGGCTTCTTTGGAACTTCTGATAGCTCACATCTGTGATGTTTTCTCATGAAAGTTGACAGTTTTGCCATGTTTTTGAGTAACTTCAGAACAGAGAGAACTTAATTGGTGCTCTAGCAGAAGTGAAGTAGGAAGGAAAAAAATTCCATTTGCGCTATGATTGCTGGAGCTGTGATTGTTCAGTTAAAGGTTTGTCCTTGACTCTTGAAACAGAAGAAAATTATACTGAGTCTTTTTTGTTTTGTTTTATTTTGTTTTGTTTGGTGCTGAAATGGAGCAAAATGCTGCTTGGCAAGGCTGATATAGTGGGTTAATTCTGGTGGCTGTCATAACATTTACTTTTAATAGATTCTCTCAAAGCTGCAATGAATCTAAGCACTGTAAGTAAGCAAAACTCTTTCAAAAGCAGGTTTTGAACAGTGCAGAACTTGTCTCAACACTTCTCACTATAAGTCCATTCCCATAATGGTGTAGAATGAAAACCAGTGGAATTGTCATCTGTGAAGTGTGGCGTGTTCCCACCTGTCTCTTGGGGTAAATTCTGAGTGCAGCTGAAAGTTAAGTCATAGACTTCATTACTGACCTGCATTTCAAGCCTACTGTTAAAGAGAAATGATCAAGAGCTTTTTTTTTTTTTTTTTTTTTTTGTTGAAGCTCTGCAAAGTAATGGTGGAGGTCAAAATCTTGTTTATTCATGTTCCTAAAAACACCATTTGCTTTTTGTGTTTGGAACAAACGCATAGTATATCAGCAAATTTGGGGTGGGATTCTTTTTGTCTTTTTGCTGTTGTTGGTTTTAAGGGAGAGAGAAGGGTGAGAAAGATTGATAGACGGTAATGGAAGAAAAAGTCTTTTCAATGGGAGACTTATTTTCCTCTTCCTGGTCAGCCTGATAAATTTGCAATCTCATGCACTGTAACATGAGCCTGATCTTCAGAGATGTGTTTATATGCAAGTGCATGATGAAACCAGCCTTCAAGGGTGCAGTGACTTCCAGCCCTTAGTTTGCAAGAAAGATGCAGGTGCATTTTTAATAAGCAATGTCCTTTTATACATATTTAGAAACAGCTGTAAGCTTTTACATTTGCTGCTGTTGCTGTTCTTTGGTCGAATTTGAATGCCAGGCACTCTGGTGCTTTACTATGTGTGGACAGACAGTAACTACCAGAGTGACTACAGAGATTATAAGAGATTATTTCAGGAGGAAGAAACACAGTATATCCCACCTGCAGTAATACAGGTTCATGAGTATCACTGTGTATTTTTTTTAAACGGGTAAATAAGCCAACAGATTTAAGAACAATCTGTGAAGATTGGGATCAGATGAAAGGAAAGCATGATCTAAAAGTGATGTCTGTTTTGGATCTGAGATACACCATGGCCAGAGGTGTAAGGTGATCAACAACAGTAATAGGACGGTAGGTGCACAGCAGATCAGTGCATCCCACATTTTCATGATAAACATTTTTGCAACAGGACCTACCGAAAAATTACCATTTGAGTTGTCTATAGTGAAGCTGCTCCTTCGGTTGTACTGTGATTCTCCACTTAGCTGTCTGCTGAGTTTTTATGTGCGGTTTGCCTAAAAATGATATTGACATTACTGAAAACAGTTAAGTCTAATTCTTTATTTTATGACCACATCCTGTCGGCCTGAGAGAAAAACTCTGGAACTTTGAAGGAAGTGTTTCAAAGATGTTGTTTTTTCTCCATTACAGTGGGAACCTTCACTCTCTCTGGGGCTTAGAAGTTTCTATAAAGCCCCTTTCTGCAGCTGGAATCAGCTGCAAGGAGCAAAAGTGCTGAAAAACAAGAGAGGTAAACTGTAGCTTTGTTCTCATGTATCTATACTGAAAGGCTGAAAAGATCACAGAGGCTTTTAAAGACCAAGATTCTTCTGTTTTACTGAATGCCTTTGCATCTTTGGACAGCATCTGCTTCTGTACAAAGTGCTGACAGTGTGACCCTGCATAATGATTTTCACTATTCTTTTAACAAATTACATTTGTATTCAAATTGATTTTCCATGACTGCTCGTATAGCCTCCAGAAAGCATATAGTGGATATACTGTTGTATTCTGTACATGTCTGGTCAGCCTAGGACAAAATTTGATGTCAAGCCATGCATTATTACAACTGGAATTAATCATTCTGGTAGTATTAGTTGGTTTTTTGCTTGTGCCCAACCTCCTATTTCACTGCCCTTTATGTCCTTATCCTTTATGTCTCTTTTCAAAGGATATACTTCATACAAGGTTGTGTATCAATGGCACCATAGGCAAAAGGGTCGCTGTCTTATCTTCCCTCGTCCACATTTTTTCAATTACCATCCAGTTGAAAATCAAGGAAATGATCCATCCTGGAAGTTATTTCAAAAGATAGTAACTTCTAATTAAGATATTTATGCCTTAAAATAGCTGTTTATGCAGCACATGTTCCTACAACAGCAGTAACGAACTCACAGCCTGATACCCTTCCAGCTTAAGTGAAGGTATCTGGGGAAGCTGTGTTTAAGAAACTGCAAGAATCGGAGATAAATCTCTGTTATTCTCAAATTTATTGTGAGTCACATAGGAGTTGGCATGTTACTGTTTTCATCTTAGTCTCTGAAACGTCTCAAATTTAGCTAAGCCATAGAGCCAGGATTTCTGAAATCCTAAAGGTTGGTTGGTGGGGTATTACATGTGAGATTAAATGTGATGAAAAAATTCTTCCCTGTGGGGGTGGGGAGGCCCTGGCACAGGGTGTCCAGAGAAGCTGTGGCTGCCCCTGGATCCCTGGCAGTGTCCAAGGCCAGGTTGGACACTGGGGCTTGGAGCAGCCTGGGACAGTGGAAGGTGTCCCTGCCCACGGCAGGGGTGGCACTGTGTGACCTTTAAGATCCCTCCCAATCCCAGCCATTTATGTAATTCTATGATATTGGGCATTGTCGTAACATACCTGAAGTCCAGCTTCAGTTTGAATAAATATGGATTGAACAACAAACAGGTATTAATTTAAATTTCAGAACAAGTTCACGGACAAAATACAGCAAAATCTTAGTCAGATGATATGTTAAAAAATAAAAGATGAGTCAAAGGAGCCAAGTCCAAAGAAGGGTTGTAGGAACATTAACATCTGCAAAATTAAAACCTTTGGAAAATGCTGTTTTATATTGGAGGACCAAAACACATTTTGCATTTAAAGTTCTGGAGACAACCTAAGGCAAAGACAAATTTAGCCTAAATTTGGTGTGTTATGTCAGTCTGACGAATAATGGGTTTAAGTTTCCCTTTTTATAGGAAACTTGAATCTTTTGTTTGAGGGAGAACAACTCACTGTGTGTAGTGATAGAAGTGTATGGCTGACTTTCTAACAATCTGTGTAGAGGGTAGAATAGCTTTTTTGCCATTAATATTGTGGGAACTGAGCAAGGTTCTGTCCAAACCCAGTACCTGCAACTGTGGGTCTGTGTGCTCTGAAGGCAGGGATTGAATGAGCAGCTGTGTCCCAGGAATCTGGAGGCACGGAACTTGCACCACACCTTCGTGCTTTGAGGTTTTATCAAATCTCAGTCTTGCTGGTGAGGGAATATACTTAACATACTTGTGGGGTTTTTTATTCATTTGTTTGTGTGGGGTTTTATTCTCTAATCAGCAAGCTGTGTTACCTTTCATCACAGTGGGGGTGTTCTTCTATTTTAAGTTTCGAAAGCTGAGAAATGAAGCAGACAATGCTTATCTAATAAAGTCTCTAGCTTATCCAGCTAATAACTATATGTGGGGTGTGTGTGTGAATGCGTTACCATATGAAACAAACATAAAAACATCTTAATTTTGCATAATGTATGGCAGCTATATGCAAACATACTGTACTTTGGGTATAATTTGGGTATATATACACTCCAGAGACCTGACAGAGGAATTGCAGCCACTTATGTGCCTCACATCTGGTCTGATACTTAGGAGTTTAGGAAATGTTAGATCAGACCTAATCATCCTATGAATTCTTGATGCAAAGCTCTGTATTTGAAGTAAGAATTTGTTATATGCAAAAAAAGTACTAAGATTTTTTTTTTGACGTTATCGATAGTATTCCTTACTCCATGCACCTAAAACTTTTTAATAAGGGGTCATTTGTGGGCAAAAGGGGATATTATGACTTGTGTATAAAAGACTTATGTCGATAAGACCCATATTACGATTTAAATATATAAAAGTATATAATATATATATTATATATACACTGCTGACACAACCACAGAATATGCTGACTTGGAAGGGACCCATAAGGTCCATCTAGTCCAGCTCCTGCCCTTGCACAGACACCCCAACAATCCCCCCTGTGCATCCCTGGCAGCGGTGTCCAAACGCTCCTGGAGCTCTGGCAGCCTCGGGGCCGTGCCCATTCCCTGGGGAGCCTGGGCAGTGCCCAGCACCCTCTGGGGGAAGAACCTTTCCCTGATCTCCATCCCAACCCTCTGGTCCAGCTCCAGCCCTTCCCTCAGGTCCTGTCCCTGTCTCAGGGAGCAGAGATCAGAGCTGCCCTTGCTCTTCCTCTCATGAGGAAGCTGTAACTGTGATGAGTCTGCCCTCATCTCCTCCTCTCCAGCTGGACGCACCAAGTGCCCTCAGCTGCTCCTCACACGGCCCCTCCAGACCCTTCACCACCCTTGTAGCTCTCCTTTGCACACTCTCTGATAGTTTAATGTCTCTCTTACACTGTGATGTAAACAAGAACTGCACACAATATTGCAGGTGAGGCCGCCCGGGCCCAGAGCAGAGCAGGACAATCCCTCCCTGGCCCGGCCGGCCATGCTGGGCCTGGTGCCCCCAGGACAGGGATGTCCCTCCTGGCTCCAGGGCACTGCCACTGACCAGGACCCCCAGTCCCTTTCCCTGGCACTGCTTTCCAGCCTCTCATTCCCCCTCTGTCCATACATCCAGGGTTGCACCATCCCAGGGGCACAACCCAGCACCTTCTGCAGCTGAACCTCACACGGTTGGAGCTGGCCCAGGCCTCTCATTTGTCACAGCCTCTCTGCAGGGCCTCTCTGCCCTCGAGGGAGCTGACAGCTCCCCCTAGTTTTGTATCATCTGTGAACTTTATCAGGATCCCTTCCAGTCCTACATGCAGGTCATTTATGAGGATGATGAGGAGCACAGGGCTGAGGGTGGAACCCTGCAGAACGTCACTAGTGACGGGTTCCCAGTCTGATGTCACCTCAGTCACTGTCAGCCTTTGTACCTGACCCATGACCCAGCTGCTCACCCATCTCATGATGTGTTTATCCAGCTGTGGCAGTTTGTCCAGAACAATCCTGTAAGAGACAGTATGGAAAGCTTTCCTGACATCCAGAAAGATTCCATCAACTGGCTTCTCTTGATCCACTGGCTGGGTCACCCTGTCATGAAAGGAAATCAGGTTTGACAACCAGGACTTTGCCCTCATGAAGCCATGCTGGCTGTGACCAGTGTGTGCCTTGTCCTCCAGGTGTTTTTCAATATGTCCCAGAATAATCTTCTCCATGCCTTTACCAGGCTCTGAAGTGAGACTGACAGACCTGTAATTTCTAGGGTTCTCCTTTTTGGTCTCCTTGAAAACTGGGACAATGTTTTCCAGCTTCTAGTCATCTGGGACTTCTCTGAACTCCCAAGACCACTCAAAAATCATCAAGAGAGGTTTTGTAATGATATCAGCAGCTGTTTGAGGATTCTTGGGTGAATCCCATCAGGCCCCATAGATTTGTAGGGATCCAACTGGAGCAGCAGACTGGGGTTAACTGGAGGTTGATCACTCTCACAGTCATGGTCCTCCAGCTCAGGGCACTTGGACCCCCTTGGTTCACCCATGTCAAAGGAGGAGGCAGAGGATGCATTGAACACCTTAGTCTTGTCCTTGTCCCTGCCTGTGAGGTGACCATCCTTATCCTGGAAAGGGCCAATGGTATTTTTTGTACTGCCTACTGCTATTATTTTATTCAGAAAATCTCTTTTTATTGTCCCCCCAATTCTGGCAGCCCCAGCTCCATCTGAGATTTGGCCACACGAATTTTCTCCTTCCACTGGCAGCAGTATCTCTGTTCTTCCCATGCCACCTGGCCCTGCTCACACTGGGTATACACCTTTCTTTATTGTCTTATTTCCAAGAGAATATTCCTGTTCAGCCAAGCCATCCTTCCGCCTGTTCTGTTTAAGTGGAGAATCCTGGATTATCTCAGCTCTCCCAACTGTGGCAGCAGAATGACACTCCTGGGTTTTAGGAGTTAGGATTTCAGGCGCAGTATTTAAAGCAGCAAGCTGAATTGCACAGATGACAGCAAGGAGGAGCAGCAGATGGATAAGGAGGCTCAAGAAGCTCAGAACTCCTTCAAGAGGCAGGGCAGGAGCTTGGCACATCCCAGCAGGGATCTGATGATGTGAGAGAAAAATGTGCCTCAGATTTGTGGGTTGTTCGTGACCCCAGAGGCCGCAGGGGACAGGGAAGGGAGCGAAGCCTCCTGCAGAGGAAGTGGGAGGTTGGGTGTGGGATTTCTCTGCTGCCTTCTCTCCCAGGTGGTGTGTGGGAGAGTGGGGTCAGATACAGAGGCATAACCCACCCAGGGTGCAGTTTCTGCATCAACTGGTGGCTCTTGATTAAAGCTGATGGAGAAATTTCCTAACTCATAATGCTATATCAGCATACTGCAATTCTGTACACACAGTAGTTTAATCAGTGAACAGCCTCACTCTGGAGTGTAGCTTGCCCACCTGGGACAGCATGAGCTCAGGTGACTGTTAAGTGCTTCACACTATGAATTTGAACCCCAGAGTTCAAATTTTTAATTTTAATGCAAATCAGGGTGTTTTGTCAGTGTTTCCAAATAATATTCTCTCCTTCCTGCCCCTGAGCCCTTGAGACTAATTTTTGCCTTGATTGTTTTCCTTGATTCTAAGCAACACAAGGCATTTATTTATGCATAGTCAGATTATGGTCCTGCTGTAGGATAAAGCTACCATTTAGACATAGAGAGCTTTTTATTCATGTCTTTGAGTACTCTCACAACAGTAACTTTTTGACAGGCCAAACTGCCCCCCCCCCCCCCCATCCAAATGTGAAAGAGATGACTGGATTTCTAATTTTTAGCTGCAGCAATTTTATTTGTCAAGCTTCTGTGTAGGGAGGCTGAAAAAATCTCTGCAAAAACTGTTTTTTTTTCCCCTATCATTGTCAAGATGCTGTGTCAACCTGCATAATTATGGAGAGCTGTCACAGCAGAGCATAAATAACAGTAATTTCTGGCATCTGATTACCCATGTCTTAGGTTTCTGCAACAGTGGAGCTACAACAGATCACACAAGAAACATTTAAGCATAAGATTTGCAAGTGCCAAGCAGAGGCATGAAAAATAGAAAAAAAAAGTAAATTAGATTTATTTTAGGTTTAGCATTTGTTTACATCTTTCAGTCTGTCTCTCCCTCTTGTAGGAGAGCTCCTGTCACTGGTGGGTATCATTGCACACATCCAGCCCCTGAAATCCAAGTTTTCTTCCTGATTACTCTGTATTTTACTCTGATGTTCTTTAGACCATCCTGCTTTAGTTTGTTTGCCAGGGTTTCTTTCTTTTTTTTTTTTTTTCTCCTTTTCCAACTAAGGCTTTTGAAGTAGAGATGGAGAAACTATTACAGGCAATGTAACTTGTCAGATTCCCTGCTTGTGTGAGGAATTGCACGGGATTGCTTTGCAAGGTCTTTTCTAGGTTAAAAACTAAGACCCACTAGCTGATTGCTTTCAGATACTGTTCCAGAACTATTTTAAAACCATGCAGTGCTATTTATTTGAACAATTTTAAGGGAAGATTAGCTTGATACTGTGAATAATGTACAGTGTGGATGGGGAAATGATGTGCTGTTGTCATGGGAAGTAGCTGAAATGACCTAGTAGCTCCCTTCTATGGTGCATGCTATATCTGTTCCTTTAATGATGCTTTTGTGTAATTTCTTTAATGTCTTTTTTTATGTTTTACCTTCAGACCTTGTACAGAATGATTCACTCCTTACAGATAACCCTTCAGAATAAAGATCAACCTCTTTGATAATGACTTTCATTTGCTTGGGTGTGATCAAGCCCATCTTATTCTGACACCGTGGCTTTCTTCACCAGACTTCTCTTCAACCTGGCATCCTTGTTCAGGGAGATGAATTGTTTCAGAAATTTCTCTTAGAAATGCTTCATTTTTGTACTGTGACCCAGTTACAGGAATGCTCTGGTTACTTCCTAGGGTGGTTTTACTTAACCTTAAACTCTACTCCAAATGTGGGTCTTGTGGTTCAGCCTGTCACTAAAGTCATAACCAAAAAAAAAAAAAAAAAAAGATAATTTAACCAATGTCAGGCATAGCTGAGAATGTGGTGTCAGATATATCCTTTCTTTTGTGAAATCCACCAGGGAAGAAAAAATCAAAGCAACATTCTGAACAAGAGCTGGGAAATCAGCTGGAATAAAGTGTGATTGACTATATATATTGACTTAATGTTAATACCCCATCTATATTGGTTCACACAGCAAGACCAGCGATTGCTCTAGTATGCCTCAATATCTTTCAGTAGAGATGAATAATTACATAAAAATGTGCATTTAAAACGAAATAATTATAGAGTAATAGCATGTTTTGCGTTGGGGAGGGATCTTAAAACTCATCAAGTTCTACCCCCTGCCATGGGTAGGGACACTTTCCATTATCCCAGGTTGCTCCAAGCCCCAGCGTCCAACCTGGCCTTGGACACTGCCAGGGATCCAGGGGCAGCCACAGCTTCTCTGGGCACTCTGTGCCAGGGCCTCCCCACCCTCACAGGGAAGATTTTCCTCCAAATAATTCATCTAAACCTAGTCTATGTCAGATTGAAGTCAAAATGCTGAGTGTGAGTAAAAGTGGAACACTAAAAGGTGCTTCTCCAACTTGTGGGTCAGAGCAGTTTGGTCAGGGGAGGGAGAAACAAGTATCTGGTCTGTAGGAATCTTCCCGAATCTCCAAAGTTTTTTTACGGCAAGAAAAAGCTGAGACGAGCAACTATGTGAGATTTGATAGTTTGGCCAAAGCCCATGTAATTTCTCTGCCACTGGATTTTCCCTAATTCCAGCACTGGTGATGTTCTTATGCAGAACAGTAAAATTCTCTGGTAGTTCGCCTTCTTGAGATGGCTTAAGGCAGGAGCAGGCCACTTCCAGTGATGGTGCAAAGAAGGGAGATGGGGACAAGGAGCAAGTGACATGGATAGTTTTGTTGAACACTGGATGTGTCCTCAGCTGGTTCCTTAAGGGTAAGTTATAGATAGTTTTCTCAGTGCCAGTTTTACACATTTTTTTGCCAAGAAATATATTTCTGCACCAACTCTAAGACACAGGGTGCCAGATTTCCTCCTGCCTTGAGTATAGCTGTGTATTCCCCTCTGTGGAATTGTGCAGAAGTCAGATCCATGAGCATCCCTTGTGTTCCTGTCTGCTTTGCCTTGGCATGGATGAAGGCAGAGGAGCAAATTCTACATTTCACTGGCCATCTCCCAGTTCAAAGTGGCCATCTCACCACCCTGGGGCAGAATCAGTGTTGATTAACTAGTCTATCCCAGTAGGTTATTTTGTTGAGGACAAATTACAGGGGTTTTTTTCTCCCCTAATTATTTTGTTGCAAATATTTATCTTGTGGATAAAGATCGCTCCTGGGCCATAGAGAGCAGGCAAGGCTAGGAAGCTCCCCATGTGCTCTCAGTGGAAACAGAAGGAGCTGCCTGCCTTAGAAATCCTGCTCTGGCTTAATTCCAAGCAAGAAATCTGTTTTAAAACTACCAGGGAGTTGATGTGGTTCTGGCTCCTTCATTCAGACCAGCTGAAGGCTGAGCAGGAAGAAAGACAGACAAAATGGGTAAAATTGTTGTGTGCTTCAGTTACTTCAGCAGGAAAAAGAGAAAAGTCCAAAATGTCTGAGACTAATGACTGACTAATTTTGACCAATTAGCCTGCTGCTTGATTGTTTGGGGTTTTTGATAAACAAATTCGTGGGGTTTTTGGGGTTTTTAAAAAAAATTCCCATAGAGAGTAATAAACGAAGAGCGGTACATTGGTTTGTTTTCCAGTTGAATTCTGGTTAAAGCATTATACATGTAGAAAAATCTGAACAGAATTTTAAATTCTATCTAAGCATTTTCTTTTGAGGCAGAGGAGGGAAGGAGAAATATCCCAAAACTGTACCCCAAATTCATTAGAATAAAAATCACTGGTACATAATTATAATTTTTTTTTTCTTAATCTAGAGGAGTACCATTTGCAGAGCTGAAGGATTGTAGCAATAACCTATACTTCTAATGATTTCTGAGTTTCAGGAAGCCACCCTTTTACTCTTTTAATACTCTAATAATAATCGTGAAGTCTTGTGCTAGCATCTTTCATAGCCATCTTTTTTTCCTTGTGTCACATCAAGCTTTTTTCCTGTCATTGCCACCCATCCCTTATCCTTGACATGTCTGTACCTTCCATCTCTGAAGTCTGGAAACAAAAGTCGATACATCAAGTAGAAAAAGGCATCTACTTTTAAGAGAAATGATGAGTTTTGATGACTTATGCTTGATAAAACCATGTTTTGGGTCTCCTGTAGTGCAAGCTCCAGTATTGCAGCAACAGCAGCTGCTTGAATATCCATCTCACTTTGTGTGTGTATGAGAAGTGTTGGTATACTGGAAATATTTACCCAAAGAGTTTTAGGGATCTCACAAACAAGGAATCATCTGGAAACATTGTTTCAGGAGAGCTCTCAGTTAATGTCATTCAGTGTTATTCTCACTTTATTACTGTGCATCCAGGAGAGCCTCATTCCTTTTTTTTATTTACAAAATGAGGTGCGAGGAGCTTTTACAATTGAAATTAAAAATGCCTGGCCTGTTTACAACAAGTATCTTGTAACGGTTGGGCTAATTTTTAAAAGCCTTTTATGTAGGGTCTCAGAAGAAATTTCCTGTAGGAAAAGCAAGTGTGGAAAGAGCCTGGTTTTGCTCTGCTCCATTTTTCTGTTAAGATACAGAAGTAAGATTACTGAAGATTTTAGAGATATTACACATGTTCTTTGAAGAAGAACAACATAAAAGACACAAAATTGGTGTCCTAGTAGATTACAGGCTAGAGTGTGTATCTGCTGAAATTGGCCTTATGGAAGGTGCTTCTTCAAAGTTTATGTAGTTTAAAAAATAAAATGCCAACTTCTTTGGCCTCCTACCCTCCATGAAGCACTCCTGCTTTTTGGCTTCAGCCAGGCTTTATGCTTTGGGGACACTTGAGGGGTGGGCATCATTCCACAGTGATTGATGAATTCCTGGTTCTTCTGTCTGGGTGAAAAGGGAGATTAATATTTAGTCTTGATGCTCTTCAAGGCATAATAGGCCCCATGTTCTCCTGCTGGAAATGAGGACTTTGAAGAAATTGCATCTCTCTGGAGTTTGTGGTGTGGTGCCAGTGTTGTTCTTGGGGCCGCACAGGTGTGTCCCCACATGGTCCTGTCAGACCTCATGGGGAGTCTCGTTGAAAATGGCAGTGGCAGGAATTGTACAAGAATGTATTAGCTGGGGAGGAGGGGTTGTTGCTGTACTAGCATGCAGGGGTTTTTTTGGCTTTTGCCTTTTCCTAACATATCTGTAAGCACTAACAGAGGACAAATCTTTATCTGGTATTTACATTCTGCAAGTGTTCACCACAAAGTGAAGAGTGGTGGTGATGTTTGTAGACAAAACAGGTTTCTGCATTCAATACAGCTATCTCAGGCTGTCAAAAAATTGTCTGGGAATGTTTCCCTGCAATAAAAATAACTATATTTATCCTTGGTATCTGTGTAGCGACCTAGTTTGTTTGTCACTAACTACCTTGAATTTTTCGACTGCTTATACTCTTGTCTGGCAGAGTAAAAAAAGAAATTTATTTCTATATTTACTTATTTATTAATGTACTTCTGTGGAAAGAGGTGTAATTCTGTTTGGCTGGATTCTTTTGTTTCTTCAAGCCTGAGGTTTAAACAAATTTTTTTTCCTTTGGACAAAGGCTTTACATGGATTTTTTCACTTTTCATGGAACTCTTCAGTTAATTGAAAGCTTTCTAGTAGTTATGATAATTAGACATGTTACAAGTTATAATGGCCAAGAACTGGAGCCAAGGGTAGCTGCAGTACACTTAGGGCAGGAATGTAGACAAAAAGCTTCACTGTGTCAAACATGATGTTATTTGAAAGTGTTTTCAGGTTTTGGATTTATATTATACCCTAACCCACTGCTTTTCTCTGGTTTATTATTTTATCCCATTTTCTTTTTCTCTCTTGTTTTTTTTTTTTTTATTTCTCAATTTGAACTCTGTTGAACTTCAGGATTTTTGATTTTTCAGTTGGTGGTTCAAAGACCAAGGGCCCTGATAGATGTTAATCCAAACTTGACGTCGAAAGTAGGTTGCTTTTCAGATTTTACTTTTTGAGGAATATGGATTTTTTGTGGCTTCTCTTGATTTTAATAATGTAATGATACTTCTACTGAATACAGCCAGAATAGCTTTACACTGAAGCTGCCTCTAGATTAATGTCTGCAGCTTTGCCAAAACAATTATCTATATTGCAAGCTGTCACTTTATGTCCAAACTAAATAATTAAATCTTCAGATCAGATGTACAGTTTTTATTGTTATAGACATAGTTTAGGATTTTATGGTTTCAAAGAGCCTTTGGGAAAAAAGGACTGTATTACAGCCTACTGGAGAGTGGGCTAAAACCTCTCTGAAATTTTTGTTTTTTAAATTACATTCCTTGATTTGGATTCCTGTTTTTCAGGTAAAAACAAAAATAAAAACTGCCAGCACTGAATTAGGTGTGTCATGCCTTAACCACTGGGAGCCTCTTTATGATCTGGTCTGGGGCCCTTAATCTGAGTTGCTTGCCAGCAATTATGTAAAACATTTATCTTTTTTTTTTTTTTAAATACAATATGGTGAGGTTGCCCTTTTGCAATGTACCACTTGGGTAAATGTGCCTTTTGTACCCAAAATGAACCTCTTTCTTTCAAGTGTAAGTGTTACATGTGGCTGTTTACTTTTGCCAACATCTCCAGTCCTGTGTTGTGAGACAGGAGGAAAATCTAAGGGAACACCCCTAAATGATCTATAGGTGGAAATGTCCATGATGTAGGAAGCTGGAAATTCATAATTTCTGATGTCACATCTCAAGCCTCTTCCCCACCTCTGTTTTTGCAGCTGCAGGGGACTAAGCAAAGGGGGGAAAAAAAGAAAAATAATACAACTTTCCACTGGGTCAGTGGGACACAATGGACATGGTGGATTTCATCTAAGGGTGCCAGGACCTTGACAGTTCCTGTGCAGGGCAAGACATCTGTCACCTCTGGGAGGTCCAGGGATGATCCTTGTGACCAATCAAAGGTGAATGTTGCACCCCTATTCCAAAAAGTCCAGATGTCAGCTGAAGGGGAGCTCCAGGCTGGCCAGCCTTGCTTGGTGCCTGGGAAAACCATGGAGCACGTTCCTGGGCATGGGATGGAGAAGGTGCCTTGTGGCTGTCAGCGTGGGTTTAAATCACACCTGACCCACCTGATGTCCTGGGGAGAGATGACTGGAGGTGTCTTGGGGAGAGCAGAGGGTGTCCTGTGCCTGGGCTGGAGCAGGGGCCTGGGCACTGTCACTGTTCCCACATCCATGCTGGATAGTGATGTCTCAGGGGATGGACAGTGAGACAGATACAAATCCTGGTTTTAATGGTGGACTCAGAGGGCAGTAGATGATCAGTTACATCACTCTGGAGTTTTTTTATCAAGTGGGTTCTGTCTGGGGCTTCCTTTGTTTCACATCTTCATGGGTGCCCTGAGCAGGGTGCCCTGAGCAAGGTGCCCCTGACAGGTGACCAGGGATGCCCTCAAGGGCAGTGGTGCCACCATGAGGGGCCACACTGGGGAAATAAACCAAAAAGACCTATAAACAATAACAAATGCCAAGTCCTACCCTGGGGAGGGAGAACCCCTGTGAGCACATGGATGTTCAGTTTTCAATCCCAAGTTTAGGAAAGGACTGTTTAAATGGGTCTGAGGTCAGGGAGAGCATGGTGTTGTTGGGGAGTGGATCTCCTGTACTGCTAACAGAGGGTCCTGTGGGGCCAGGGCTGTGGCATTGCAGGGGCAGATTGAGGAGCAATCCTCAATCCTGAGTTCCTGCAGAAGGGTGAGACCAAGGAGACAGAGACAGCAGTGCGTGGCAGGAGAATCAGAGTCACTTTCTCCATACACATGACCCTCACTGAGGGTGAGGATGAAGACTTGTGCCCCCTGTAACCCCTATTTTGAGTATCTGTGTGGGATAAAGCATTGTTCGATTCTGTACTGCAGAGCAGTCTCTCCTTTCAACAGAAATAATCGGGTTGTATCTTATGTAGATGCCAGCAAAATAAAATCTAAGATATGCAGGATGCATCTGGTGTTATTTGGTTTTGTTTGCTCATTTATTTTGTAATTGTTGCTTATCATTAATAAAGTAGACTAAGCAACATTAAACAAGCTGTGATTTTCAGTGTTGTGATTTTTTTTTTGTTTTGCAGTTTTCACTTTATAGTCTTGCTGTTGTGTGAGCTCCCAGTAAGAACCTCAAACCCCAATGCAAGATTTACTTGCATTATTAACTTTCCTTTATTTTTGTTTATGAAATCCAAGTGGAAAAAGAAATGAGTAGCAATATGTAGAGATTCTTCTTGTACATTTTCCTCCTAGAGATGGTAATAGAAATGTCCACTTTCCAGATTGTGACAGAAAACCATGGCTTTTTCAAACACATTGAAATGAAGTTATGAGCCTGAATTTTAAAATGAATTTTGGATTTAGCTCAAGAGATCTCAGATGAAAACCTCCTGCTGAGATGATGAGGTTTATAGATTTAAGATTCAGTGATTGTGCAAAGAGTTTAACAACTCTGCTGAGTGTTGAGGGAAGAAGTTAAAATGAACTGAATTGGTGATTCATTTTGGTTACACTCTGGGGGAAGAACAGACATTTTCTAATAATTAATTATCTAATTTAAAACCTCCATATTTCTTGACTGAGGTAAAAAATGAGGTATTTTGTATAATAAAGCAGCTGATCTTTAAAACTAATGGAAAGTGGGTTTATATTTTTCACAGAAACTATAGGCGCTTCAGTTCACTGGCTCTGCCTTAGGAAATCAGTTTCAAGCAAATTAGCTAGTAAAATGAATGTACCCTGTGCTGGTTTATTAATGAAAGCAGTGTGTAAATACAGCTGATCAGTATATGGCAACTTGCATAAGTAGAGAAATAAAAATATGCGTGAATTAAATGGTCTTGATTACTGACCGTTGATCATGAGCTGGGTTTGGTATGAAACGTTTCTTTTGCTTGAAAAGTGAAAACGTGTTGGTCCAATAAGCCAGGCAGTTTTCATTGCCTTTGATTGCCTTCATGAGAGATTGAGAGCACTCACTAGAACTTGGAAGTAGGAAAAGGCACAACCTGGCAGTGCCCTGCTTCTGGAAGGTGCACCCTGAGATGTAAACATTTCATCCTTTATCACAAAAATCCTCAGCTGAGGATTGTGTTCAGGATTAATGTTCAGATTTCTGAACATGCTTCCACACCAGGATACCCTCCCAGAGGGACAGAGTCTCAAATATCTTGATCCATTTCATAGGGGACAAGAAAAGAAACACCAGTCAGGCTGAAAAGAAACACCAGTCCACCTGTCAAGGGAGTTCTTGTGCTTTATTATCTAGTTGCCTTAACTCCAGAAATTAGCCACTATTAACTCTCAAAAGCTTTGGTTAACAAGCCCTTAAGTTTTACAGCCTCCAGCAACAAACTTCAGGTACCAAGATCTCAACTTTTACAATTCTAATTATAATTGATGGGCTCCCAGTCCTCGTAATAAGCTTTGGCATGGAGTAAGGGGTAGAATAGGAAAACCATGCCAAGAAAACGCAGGAGAGGACAGACATAAAGGTGGCAGAGAGAGAGAGAGAGAAGAAGGGTCACCAGTCCTTAGATCCCACAATGGTCCTGCCACATGGATGGTCCAGGTCTGGGCTCAACAAAGAGAATGAGAGAAAGAAAGAAGAACTGATATACTTCCTTTCATGAGGTTTCCTTCCTTTACCTGGTGCACATCTCAATTGTAAACCAAATTTTCATGCCACTGTGTTCCTACATGTTCAACCCCTCTGAGTCCTGCAGGAAGTGAGGAGCTGCTGCAGCTACAAGAACAAGCATGTGTTTTATTTTTATCCATTGGCTTGAAGTCTTGTTGTGCAAACATCTCACAGCTGCTCATACAATTTCTGATCTTAAGTATGAAACTGCCTTTCAAATATTAAGAGCAATAATTGCGGTAAGTAGTACATCTGTCTCTCTTTTTATATGAATGTGTATTGAATTTGTGTGCCGGTGGTATGGCAAAGGCTTTAGTGGCTGTTCTTCGAAGACAATGGTTAAGTAAATCTGTCTAATTCTGTTTTCGCAGCATCTAGGGACATATTGGCTGACACCATGGATTGTATTAGCCAACCATACATGAAAAAAAAAAAAAACAAAACCTGAAAGAATGTCCAAACCTTACAGCCTCAGGATAAGAGAAAATGCTGCCTGAGCACAGATGGAGCCTGATGAAATGAGAGTGTGATGGTTGAAGAGGCTACAGCAATCCCCTAGTAGAAATAAAGGTCAGGGGTATAGTGTTACACAGAGAGATTTAAGGATGGGTTCAGGGAAGATGAAAGGCAGCTTTGTTGGACCTCTTAAAAACATCTTTCCAAAGCTAAAAGGCAATGGGGGAGAGGACGAAACAAAATGTGCTTTGGTGACAAATTTTCAAATACATGGAAGGTTCTGCTGGACTTTTTGTTACTGCGTAATTGACGATGCATTAAGAGATGCTTCAAAGAGCTTTGAAAACAGAGGAATGACATATGTGGGATGTGGTAGGAGATAGGTGGAAAATGGAGACACAAAAGGACGTTAATGATCAAAATGAAGCAAGAGCCCTGTGCAGTGCTCTGCAACAGAATTTGGAAAGCTGCTGCCCCATTTCTGAAAGCCTGAGTGAGAGATGGCAAATTAGTACAAACTCCAGCAGATGAGATCTTGGGGTGATTAGCTGTGTCAGTGGCTAGGAAAAGAGATGTCCTGGGGGAAACATTAAGGAAAAAAAACTGGGAAAATGTTAGCCATCACCTCACTCTCACCCCTCTTAGAATCAAGTGGCAAGCAAAGAAATACTGATCAGTATTTCAATGTTATTTTGTTCCATATAAGCTATTATAATTCAGGATGATTCATATAAAGGCAGATATTCAAGGTCCCTGAAGACTTGGAGGGAGTAGTTAACTTTTTAATGTGCTTCTTGGAGACAGTGAAGGTTAGGGCTCAACTCTTTGTTCTCTGTTATCCATATCTCTCTATCCAGAACTTCCAGTGTGTGTCAGGAAGAGCTCTTCTGTCTGCCTTTTGAAGGATGTAGGAAAAAGGGAAAATCTTTCCCTGATGAAGTTTCTAATCCAACTAGTTGTATATGTCCAGCTGGTTCTAGTTGTCACTGTGTGGGAGAAAAATCTGCATTGCAATCATACTGCTTGAGCTGATGGAGAGCAAAAAATGGTAATTTGAATGAGAGACAATGAATCTGTTACAAAGATCTTGGAGAAAAATCCAAATTATTGTAGTCCAAGTTCCAGTGCCTGTATTTCTTCAAAAGAAGAGGGTAAACAGGAGAGAATCTGCTCTAAAATGAGAGATGAGGGGAAATTGGGGAAATTCCACACTCTCAGACCCAAGAATGTGTACAGGTATTGCACAAGGCTGGGCTGAGGTCTTAAAACCCCTTACTCTTCATGCTGCCATGGCCTCCTCCTTTGTGGTCATTTCCAAGGACAGGAATTTCCAAGGAATTGCAGGTGCCTTGGTCTGGTCTGCTCCATAATTACTCCAATCTTATGTGGGTAATTAGGGGACTGTAAGTCTTGGAACGAGTTGTGTAGTCAGCTGAAAGGTCACTTAAGATTTTGTTCATGAAAGTCAAAGTGTCAGTAATTTGGGAAAAAAAAGGTGAATTAAAAAGGTGAATTAAAAAGGTATTTTTAACATAGTTTTCAAGTGAATTAATATGTTATATGCTATAATATTACACAGAATACTGGATCAGTATTGCATGTAGCTCTCACCAGTCTCATTAGCCTTCAAAAAACAGTCTGGTGGATGATTTAGTTTGAACTGACTTAGAAAATTATTCACTTCAGGCAATACCCACTAAAGTTTCAGATGGTCATGTGTAAAAATTCTATGAGCTCACTGGGCACTAGGGCATGTTTCACGTGAAAAAGAGAGGAGGGAATGTGATTTCATGTTAGGCAACATTAGTCAGGTTCCAATTTATCCTGCAGGAGGAGAAGCACATCTCTGGAATGGGTTGTGATGAACAGCACATCTTGGTAGTTTGAGGCACTTGTCTGGTAACCCAGGCCACAGGGAGAGGTCATTGCTCCCTGTTAGTGAAACTTGTTTGTTTTCTCTGCTTTTCCATCCTTAGGAACTTGCAAACAAACAAAAAGAAAAAAACAAACCCTAAAGAAAAACACACACACACACACACA
>WAAE01019119.1:0-45017 GCA_013400495.1 Nicator chloris
AGAACAGCTCTGCTGAGAAGGACGGGGGGGTGCTCGTGGGTGAGAGGCTGGACATGAGTGGGAAATTCTTTACTGTGAGGTTGGTGAGGCACTGGAACAGGTTGCATGGAGCAACGTGGTCCAGTGGAAGGTGTTCCTGCCCACGACAGGGAGTTGGAAGAAGATGATTTTTGAGATCCCTTCCAACCTAAGCCATTCTATGATTCTATGATGGATTAGTCTGGCTGTTCTCTTCTAGATTACTTTCACATCCTCCAAAAACATTCTTAATGTAAAGTGAGCAAGGCACACACTATGTATCAGTTTTAGCCACAGACATCCTTATTTGAATGCTGACCTCCTCCCAGCTACATAGATGAGAATTAAAAAAAGAAAATTCACGTATACTTGTCCCAGATTATTCTTCATTCAAAAGATGGTGTTAAAATATAAGTCAAGCCTTGAAAAACTTTTAATGAATTTAATTAATTCTGAATTATTCAATATTTTTTCTCTATTTCATATTTGCTATGGTCATTTATGAAGCCAATTTTGACCTAGTTGTGGAAAATCCCGAAGCAAAAGAATGTTTAACTGACTATGTAAGAATTGTAAAGAAAACCATGTGATGGAAACACATTAACAGAAGGAGATCCAAAAGCATCTGTTCATTTTTTAAAACAATAGTCAGAAAACATAACAAAGATGCTTCCCATCTTAAAACACAGAAACCCCAAACCTTTCCTATTTCAAATGCAAGAATGTAAGAAAATCCTGCATTAGGCAGTCAAGATCCATGAGTTGCAGGCAACTGCGTAATGTAATCCTCTTTCTCTGTTAAAGTCTGTTAGAAAACAAATGAGATTACTTGCTTCTGCTGGGAGGATGATCTAGAAACTGAGCTGATACTTAGGAATCTTCTAGTTCACCTTGGCTATATTTTTACACACATTATTTTGTTTTGTGTCAATACTATCCTGTAACGTATATAACTTATTTATTTTTGTTGTTGTTGTTTATCCTCCAAGGCAAGCTTTCCCTCTCCCTATCAGCCTTTGCTTTGAAAGAGAACAAGTTAAAGTATTTCAGAACTCTTCTGTATAAAAGGCTACCCACTGTCTTGATCATCCTTCATAGCCCTTCCCCATACTTGCTCCTGTTCTTAAATACAAAAGCCAAGAATGGTAGACAATATGCCATATAAAAGGCTAACAGTGTTCTGTGTAATAGGAATATTTATGTATCTATACCAGAAATATCTTGCTCAATGCATCTTAAAAATCACATCTGCCTCTCCACTAATTCAACCACATTATTTCTTCTCAGTTTATCTTGCAAACACTTAATAATATAACACTTCTATTCTGTGGTTTTCAACTGAATAACCCTCAGGTGACAACAGAGTTAGTACTCCTAGTGCCTGTGTTATCAATCTTACATTTTAGACTGGGAAGTCTAGTCTCATTGCATTCCTAATGCCAGTCCTCTCTATCACCCTGCCTGTCTTGACCTTCCTATGTATCGATGATTACTTCTACATCTCATGAGCATTCTCCTACTTCTTGTACAAACATCTTTAACAAAAATAACTTTAAAGGTTGATTCTAAAATGGGAAGAACTGTACTTAATAATCTTCCTCCTAGTTTGACTTTTAATACTGCTGATTATTTTTCTTTTCCTTTCCCACCCTGCATTTCTTACACAAATCCCCTTCTCCTTCAGTTTAATGAAAACATTATCCTTATCTAATGCTATAAAATGCTTAACTGAATCCCACAAAATATAAGATTTACTTAACTCTCTTTACCTAAAAAATGAGTTGGCACATAACATGTAAGGTTAACACGATCTACCTTTAGTACACAGCAATTTCACGTTGAGTTTTATACCTTTTTTTCTGCCTTTATTTATACTTTCTTTTAAACTTTGCTATGACTCTGGGAATTTTTCATGAAGCTAATGATAATTTCCTTTTCTATTTTTTTTTTTACTTTTCCTGAGCTAGAGGTTATGTAGTTCCTTCATGCAGTATGAGTAACTTAGTAAAAAAAAAATAAAAATTGACTCATGTTTCCACGATCACAATATCGAAACATTCCTGAGTGAAAAACAAGAGGGAGGAGGATTCAGTTTAACATAACATTATCTAATGTGGAATCTTCCCAGCAGAATTTGTGATGACAAGACGATAATATTGCCACATCACTGTTCTGAATTCCAAGTTGCTCAATAGACATTTGACTGAAATAAATATTTCAATATTTACTCTCTGCATTTATCACTACTTTGTTTACCATTTATAGCAAATATGTACAATGAAGTAAAAAAACCTGTTGCTCATCACAAGTAATTAGAAGAAACCAACAGAAAGCTATAGACATTTTAAGTTTAGGAATTTGAACTGTCATGGATTAAGCTGACAAGTAATACAGCAAATATACTGAACTAGCTATGTAGCACTAGTTTCAGAGTAATTTCAGGTCTCTGCTTCCACTTTTATTGCTTTCTCTCCTTCAATCTAAACCCGTGAAGTTAAGATGAAGCACTTGTCAAAGTTCCAGAAGGGTCTCAAAACACCCAAATACCCTCTCTTAAAGAGAAACTAGTGAAAGAGATATGTAAGGGGAAAAAAAAACCCCACCAACAAAAACAAAAAAAAACCACAACCAAACAGGCTAAGAAGAAGTAATAGGGAAAAACCCAGGGGAAAAATGATCATGAGAAAAACTTCCCAAGGTACTCTATACTGAAGACTAAGGTAGAAAAAATAAGTGAAAAACAACAGAATTGAGAAAAGAGAACAAAATTTTATGCTCTTCTGAAGAAGCATCTTTACCTAACAGCTGAATAACTAAGTAATGAGAATGGTCTACAAAACATCAACTTATTCTTGACTGTAAAAATAGCATAAATAATATAGGAACATATCAAGAATATTGCCTCCAGATTTAAAGGCATTGGAAAATGTCAAGTGGACAGTGCTGAAATGGAGTTGGAGGCTGAGGGAAGGAAAAGATAAATACAAGGAAGAAGAAAAGGTTCTTTTCTGTGACACAAAAGCAACTACAATAAGAATAAAAGGGAAAAACATAATGGAGCTGTGATGTACACTGTATACTTTAGAGGTTAAAGCAGACATCCAGAAGACAAACATCTCATACTCTTATCTACTTCAGCTCATAAAATTTCCCATGAACTGTATTACTCATTAATCTTTACAAGCATGCAGAGTGGTTACTGAGAATACTGTCCAAATAGCCATTACAGTAAAAGAACATAAACAATGCTGCATCTGACTACAGTATCATTTTCTTTTTACATAAGAAACTCATGTCAAAAAAAAAAAAAAATCATGTTGCTTGCCAGGCTGGACACTAAGCAAATGAGAGAATGAAGTATCTCACTTATTTCACTTTATCATATATTTATGCCAGTAATGTAATACTAATAAAAGTGTTACTAACAAAATCATCTCAGGCTAGGACTTCATAGGAATTAATTAACCTGAAAGTCCACAGAGGAAGAAGGCCCAAGAAAGACACAGAGTGATTCTTACCACCCAAATTAAATTCAAATAATTAGTGTGTACTGTTCTACATTCTTTTCCCACCTTGAGGAATGTAAACATTCAGGCATTAAATTGCATTATCATGAGTAAGAAATTTAACCTATCACTTTAAAATTAGAAATTAAAGGATTGAAAGTAAAAACAAACTGAAAAAGCACACTTAATTCTGATTTAATAAGCCATCCCTTAGCAGATGAGTGCAGTGAATCGAGGATGCACACTCCCCTACCTTGCTAGGTATCAGCTCTGCAACCTCTAAAAATGGCCACGCATGGCCAGCTAAAGGTTCTAGCCAGAAATCTTCTCCTCTGTGCCATCAGACTTGCAAAGAAAAGAAATGTGAGAGAGAGCTTGGTCAGTTGCAAAGGGAAAGCATTTTATGTTGCTCTGCACATCACATCAGAATGCTGACAAAAAAGTGGATGGCCTTAAGAAGGAAGCTTCATCTGCACCTGGAAGGGGAAAGTGTCTGTAAATCGATCATAGAGGAGATTGTAAAGGGCCAAAAGGTCAGAAACCAAGAATGATTGGTGAAACCTTTCAGTGCTTTGATTTCTTTCTACTTAAAATCGTAAAAAGAGCAGATTTCCTAGGGAAGCAGACATTTTAATATTTTAATATTCTGTTTTATTATGTAATATTCTTTTTCAATCTTTAAGGGATTTACACTAATGACTGACAAGTAAATAGCATTTTATTGCTAATAAAAATGTTTAAGTAATGTACTGAGGCTGCCATAGTAGTGGTCACCCAAGCACAGTGACTAATCTCAGTTGGTCCAGTGAATACAATGTAGTACTGAATACTAACAAAGAGAAAAAAAAGTACACCACATTAGATCAGTACACTAAAATACAGGTTGCAGACTTTCTAAAAGGTAGGAAATGTAAGAAATGTTTATAAAATCGGGTGGAATTGTATTGTAGAAAACAGGGACTCAAAAGAAGTCTTGAAGGACAGAGATACCAAGGACTGTTAAAATGGAATCATAGAATTATTTAGGTTGGAAAAGAAAATCAATTTCAACCATTAACCCAGCACTAACAAGTACACCACTAAACCATATCATTAAGTGCCACATCTACACATCTTTTAAATCCCTCCTGTAGTGGTGACTGAAGCACTTCCCTGGACAGCCTGTTCTTTGCTTGACAACTCTTTCTGTTAAGAAATTCTTCATAATATATGAAAAGGTTATTATGATGTTTGACTCAGTTAAACAAGGTCAACATAGAGATTATCTTTACTGAAGGGAATCAAGGCTCTGCTGTGTCCACCTCCTTTAGAATTCTCATTTCTGTTTCCCTAACACTAGTGTCAGACTTGACTCTAAATCAGCAAGATGGTTAGACTTCACACTCTCCTCTGTCGTGGAACAGAACCTCAAAGCTAAAGTTTGGGCTGTTTTTTGTCCAGAGATGATTTCCCCTTTAATCACAACACTGAGGGATTCAGCCCCATTTTAGTAAAACATATAAGCCAAACAAATTATGGTGCCAAAGTACCTGATGAGCACCTGTGAGTGCACCTATCCTTTCTGTGACAGTGAAGGCCAACTTAAACTGGCGTTCTTTAAAATATCCTACAAAGAGAAGGAGATCCTTGGAAGATCCTGTGAATTAGCATTTCAGAAGAGATGTTAACTGTACTTTTCTTTCACAGAACACAAGCACCCACCAAAATCAATATCATAGACAAGATGTGAACAGAAACTGTGACACAGTAATTGGTGGTGAAAAGTTCTGCCTTTGGACTGCATATATTCTGTTACAAAAGAATCTTGAAAACCTTTCTTCAGAATATTTCATACTTTCTCATTCTGTGGCAAAACTTTCAGTTCAGAAGTGACAAAGACCTTGTAGGGATAGAGTACAATTCCAGTCAGATCTTACAGAGTTATAATCTGTTAAAAAAATTAGCCACTAACCTTTCTGCTTGCTTCCCTCAGGAAAATTATGGCAACCTCTCAAAGTAAAGTTTGAGCTCTAGCAGCAGTTCACCTCTGTCATTACCAAAACAAGGAGAAAAAGGAAAGAGAACATATTTACTGGTAACCAAGAGTCAGGTTCTGGACACAGCAGAAAGGCCATAACAAGAATGGAGGCCACACAGGCTGGTTTCCATTGAACCCACTATCTCACAGGTGTCCCAGCTGAAACACCCTTAGTTCAGCAGAAGTACAGGAAAAAGATAAGGGTGAATAAAGAGCTAACTGTGTGGAAAGAACAAAACACACCCAAAATATTCCTGCTCCTGGAGGAGCATTCTGAATCAGTGCTTGTTTTTATACATACCAACACGACTAGTATTCTGTCCATATCCTGAAAGTAAAGCTGGCTGTGCTAAAGGCAGGGCTAGAGAAAGAACACCCAGTGAGTTGCAAAGCCAACAGACTGAAGCGATTCACAAGGTGCTGGGGCAGTCTGTTGGCTCTGAGGATCTTTGGATCAGGAGGTTTACAGGAAGTCTCTCAAGTGGAAGGGCAGTGTTGAAAGACAGACATTAGGAAACCAAAGATAAGGATTGTATTACACCTCTTTATGTTTTCAGCCTCTGTGAGAACACGAAAGATCACATCTGAAACTTGGACACACATCTGGAGCCAGATGCATTTCCTCCAGAGCAGAGAAAAACCTGAGGAAGTTAAAAACCCAAAGTAAAGAACACTGTCCACTGAAGAAGCTTCAGGAGAAGTAGTCAAAACATGAGCCAAGGACCGCAGAAAGCAAGGGCAGCCCTCTTAGCAGAGAGAGCAAGAAAGTAAGTGGTCTGGGAAGGTCACCAAATCCTGAAAGAAAATTAATAAAAATATTAATTAAGAAAAGGTTGAAGCATGAGGGCTTAGGAGCTCCTCTACAAATAGGGCCAAAAGGTCATTGACATAACTACTTCACCTTGAGCAAAGACTGTTTAGAATGCTGCAATATTGTAAAATGTCATGCCTGATGCATCACATTTTGGGCATGAAGAGTGATGAAGCATCTAGATGCTCTACAATTAAGGCTAAAAAGATTTTAATGATACCAGGTAAGTGCATTGACTTGGAGAACGAAGAGACACTGTACTTGGAACACTAACCTCAAACCTTGCTCTCTATTCTGTCAGCTTGATTTTTAGCCTACATAACATTATTTTAACAGCTGTCAGTGCAATATTGTAAATACACTTAAGAGTATATATGTTATTGATCCCTCATAGGTTAAATGTACCCATTAATGCAGTGGATGGTAGTGACAGGATGCATTTGTCAGAAGGATTATATGCACACCGTGCCAGGACACGTCACCCAACACCATTTTGTGTGCACTGTGCAAATTCATGATAACAGGCTGAGGGAACTGCAGAAAAATCAATCTTGGACAGAATTTAGTGAAACTATAGATTCCATAGCAGAATCGGGGTTTTCTGATCCCAGACACTCTATGTATTTTTAAGATTTAAAACACTGTAGAAATTAAATATTAGCTGTCAAAAACTTTACTGCAGGAATAAATATCCTCTGCCATTTAAGGAATTTTATTTTGTTTTAAGCCAACCATATAATCACTATTGTCTAAACTGATAGCTACTGGCAATGGCAAAGCTCATCACCTGCAAGCTCCCTTGCCACTGTTCTTTTGGGAAAAGTATCTTAAGACAAACAGATGTTTCTGCTGTTTTAAACCAACAGGAAATGGACTGACTTTCTCCCTTTTCCTTTCCTAGAAACAGATACTAGCAAAGAAAAATCTTAGCACAGCTGTACTCAACACTTTTCTTGTAACAATATGCCTGTGTGGGAGGCAGGCAACTAGTGGGAACAAACAGGCCAAGGGAAGTGAAATGTAGCATGCAGAAGATGAACACAAAGAATTAATTTGAAAGTCTGTGACTGGATTATGACACCATAACAATACACTAGCAGGGGAAATAAAAGGGTGATGTACAAGACTTTGCTGTAAGATATGATCTGAATCCTATCTCAACTGGTAATGTACATAACTGAGTTAAGTATCAGCTGGCAATGTCAGTCCCTTCCAAGCAAAGAGATGTTCAAGTCGTCAGAAAGCTTCTTTGGCATAAATAGACTGCAGGTTTAGTGGCCAAGTTGCAGCCTTATCTTTAAGGAAATGTCTTTAGGTCAGGCCTGAGGAATGAATTAATATGATGGAATGCAGAATTCATGCTTTGTGCAGATAAATCAAACAATTGTCACTGCTGGCAAACTGGCATCCTTTACTCGCACTAGATTTACATAAAAAAGGAAAAAGGAAAACTGCCATTGAAGCTACTGCATTAGAGCCTCAATTATTATAGAAGATGAAAACTTGAAGAAAATGATGAGACAGAGCCTTGCAGAAAACCTGGTTTTAAGTGATTTGTGCTGGAATTATGACATTTTATAGTCATTAAAAGCTTCAGAATAGAAACACAGGCAACTTTTTTGAGAATGCTTTTACTGAGAAATTCTTGCACAAATTCATGCTGCCATCTAATGGTCTAAATCAGCTATTTCCAGCTGAACAATTAAATCTGAAAAATCACTTGCATTATTCTTTGGACTATTCTTTATTTCCCTAAGTTTTAATTCTTTGAAATTTACATCTGTTGTTCAGAATGAAATAATAGCATATTTAAGGAGATACAACCTATTTTAACCAAACTTTTAATTTCTATTCCCAAGTAGCTTTTAGTATTTCTTCCAAGGGGTTTTTTTCCTTCCAAGGAAGGAAACCTTCCAAGGTTTCCTCTCCAAACTTCTGGGAGGAGTGTAAGGAATGCAGAAAGGAGTTTTTGCAAAGTCAGTCAGTAAACATTTTTATCATCACACCTCTCAATCCTTAAAATACAAATTTTAAGGACAGAATTTTGCAACACTGAGTGGAAATGCAGGCAAAGCACCCCTGACTCAGGCTTTTTTAGGGGAAAAATGTTGTACCCTATGACTAAGGTCTGAAGCTGACAACTGAAGCAAAGTAAAAATCCCAGTGTCACCCCACACTGCTCCCCCACAAACCAAGGGATTTGTTTGCTGTAATCACTTCAACACAACAGGCGCCAGAACTGAGGGTTCACTTCACGTGGGGAGCAAGGGCACTGCTCTCCACAGCCAAACAGCTTCTTGCAGCAAAACAGTACTTTTATTCAATCAAAAGCATTTGAGTACTTGCATGCCTGCCTCTCCTCAAAACTGCTGTTACCCAAATATGTCCCTAAAGAGTTTGTTCTTTTAATACTTTTCTCTCCCGCCTCTCTCTGGGGAAAGATTTTTGTCTTTTTTTCAGTCCTTCCATTGCAACAGTTGAATGACCCCCACTATAGCACTCAGAAAATTATTGCAAATCAACATTCTTAGGATTATTTCTCAGAGCAGGATTCAGCTCTAGATTCAGATGCCTAAATTTAGGTATTTTTATAATGTGTAGAAATTAAGTTGCTATAAAGTGAAGCTCTGGACAGATCCATACAAAACATAAACAACCTAGTTTAAGGCATGACAAACAGCATCCTAGACTAGAAATTGTTCTAACTAATCCTTCCACTGGTTATAAAGGGAGGCTGAGTTTCTAATGCACAGGCAGAGACTATTTGAAAGGCATCTGAGCTTGGATCCAGATCCCACCAGCACTGTAAAGAACTGCACCTAGCTGCCTAAACGCAAGCACACAGTACAATATGAGATGCAGTCATGTACCTAAAAGATCCACAGGATGTGACACAGGACTGATCCATGAAACAGACAAGTTTCTCACAAATAGCTGGAGTCCTAGAGGATTATACGAAATGTTACGATGACTGAACATCGCTTTTAGGATTCCTTCAATTGCCCAAACTTAGCTATGCAGGACCATTTGAAATGCTCTAGGGTATCTTGCCTGACCTTCCGCTGCCACTCCAGTAAAGGTCTCCTCTAGGTCTTCTGCTAAATCCATTGGTCCCATGTGGATGTCTCACACACCCTAGGATGTCTCAAGTGGCACTAGAGACCTATGTTTAGGCAACTTAGTGTCCCACATCTGCCACAGTATATATGCTTGGGAAAAAAAATCTGCTTTACGCACAGCTGTGCATAAAATCCTCCTCTGTTGCAGCAAGCCCCAACATAAAGCCTCAATAATGGGAATTCAGCAACAGATATTAGGCTAATCATGTGCCTAGAGTAAAAAAAGACTCCATGGAGTAATCTGAATTTTGCATTTTCCAGGCTGCTGGCTGATCTAATCAATAAGAGATCGAAGTCTTTCAGATCCAACAACCTTTTATGTTATGCACTGGAATATTTGTGCCTCAAACAGATGAAGCTCTCCATGCAGAGAACAGTCTTTTGCAAGAAGGTAAACAGGGTGCTCAAGCAGCACAGAAAAACATCTAAAGGTCAGGAAAATTTCAGACTTCATTCCCTTTCCGTAAATTAGATAACTGGGTTGTGTAACTGTAGGTGTAGTTTTGGAGATAGTAATATCAATAGATTTTTACATTTTCCCCTGCACTGCAACCCATACACTTCAAATTTGGCTTCTACAGCTGTTCTCCTGGCTACAGTTTCCTTTTTTTTTTCCCTCACAGCACTACATAACTTCTGTGAAACAAATGAAGTTGGGTGAGGATTTAGACTGCATTACTAAGCACTCATGTCAAGTAACACTTCCTTCAAATCTTTTCCCTTTGATGCACATATTAAACCTTTAGGTCAGCATTCATAAAAGAAACAAAGTTTTCATTTTATTCCATTCTTTCACCATACAATCTTTTACTAATATGACTTGACAATTTTAGTAATTTATCCAATAATCACACAGTCTATTCTCTCTTTGATCATTAGATTGGATAACATGTTAGTCCACTATGAAGCTAGCAGCTGCAGATGTAGTTGGCCAAAGACCAGCCCTCAAGCTTTCTTTTATTATCCCTCATTTTTAAAGTGCTTGTTCAATGTTCAGGCACTGGTCCACAGGGCTGATAGGCATCACTTCAGGAGCAGAGAAGTCTAAGCAAACAGTTCCATGCAGCAACTGAGTACCCAGCAGGGGACCAGGCTACCTGGCAGGTAGGAATTGCATGATCAGGTAGGGTGGTACCCTGTACTTTGCAGCCAGGCAGCGTAGTTGGCTCCACAACAGGCAAGGATATGCTGCTGCTTTATTTTTCTGAATTTGGTCTTGCAAATGGCACTGTAAAGAAGCATTAATTAACATCAAAGAAAAATGTGCTCAGAATGGCGGAGCTATGAAAACAGGGAAAAGAAGTTTGTGCGCTCCCCCATGCTCTGAGGAGACAGGGGATAGTCTTCTCCTTAGTCTGTAATACACAACATATATGCAGGAAGAAGTAACTCTACACAAGACTAAGATGAAGGCTCAGTGCAGCAGAAACTGTCCAAGTGCACAGAAGCTGTAGTTTATCCTCGGGACACCACCACTTCGCGTGACATGCTTGCAGAGCTATCACACCATCCAAATTCCTTAAAACCAAGCAAGAAACTGCTTTAATTACTTTATTTCCGTTCTTTAGCTTGTCATTGTTTTGTATTCCCTTTGTTCTTATATTTCACAGGTGTTTTTAATTTTCAGACCTCTTTCTTTTTTTTTTTTAATATAGATTTTTCAAGCTCTCTAGATTGTGGTGAGACACATATTAAGGAATTTTATATATTAAGAAAACAACTTCTGATTCTCCCAAAACACAAGGGTTGGGTTTTACGATCTCTTTAACACTACTTTCCAAACTAAAACATCAAAAGCTGCTGTTCAGTTCCTAGTGGTTTTATTTCTTGGCTGAAAACTCTTAGTTTAGGTAAGTCTGTAAGATATAATTTGTTCTGTCACTTACAGACATTCTATAATTGAAAATACTGTAGGACAATTAAACTTCAGGAATTGCTCTCTTCAATTCTAGTTAAAGAAAAAAATAAAACAAACCAGCATCAATGGTAACAAGGCAAGCTGGACAACTCTCTAGTCAGAATTGATACCTTATTCTTTTGTTTAACTGATGTAATTTAAACAGCCATGTTTTTAATTCTTTTTTACATGGTTTAAACCAATTGCATTTAACCCAGAGATGAGAGGGAGTATGGGTTCTAGCACTGGCTACAGATATGAGAGTATGCACATGCTTTGTCCTCAGCTCTGCCAATAGTTTCCAAACCTGATGGGTGTCTCAAGGCTTGGCCTGTGCTGAGTAGCATGTCAGTTCTCCTGACTCATGCCAAATGCTGGGCTGACAAACACACAAGCTACATCAGTCAGCAACCCAGCCCTGAAAGCAGCACCACCTCCTTCACCAGAGCCAGCCTGGAAAATCTGTAGATTAAAGAAGCCATAAAAAATGAAATGTTCATGAATTTTAGCTTTCCTGTAACATAGTGTTTGAACTGAAAGGTCATGTACTTTTGTTGCAAAATTGCTTGAAATTACAACCTGTGAGAGTTTAAATTGGTTGTATATAACTGGTAAATTTTGAGTGCCAAAAGAGTATTTTCCTGTATTATAATCTCTGTTAGGAATTCAGACACCTTTGTTAAATAACAAGTTGTCTAACATAGCTGGATTCAGGGTTGACAATTTTTTTAAAGCTCTGTCTTTTCAGAGGCCATCAAACTTTCTTTCACCAAACTTGTATGGATTTTACTTCAATAAAGAAAATCCAGAGAGGACTCCAAGTTCTTATCTACACTGTGAAATAAATGAACTGTAGTATACAAATACCCAAACTACCAGAGACTTAAGCTGGTAACTTCACATGATTCAGCTCAGCATCACACAGACTTCATCAGCCTGTCACAATATACAATATAATGGCAATGACCCAATGCTGTTAACAAGTTAGCCAGTACTGCATTCACTATCTTGAGTGAAAAGCCAGGATGAAAACATTCTTATCTCATCCAGCCCCAAGCTAGACTGTATTTTATCTATTTAGCTACCCTAAGAGGGGAGCTGACTTGCCCTGCACCTCCTATCTTAGCACAGGAAGAGGCAAGGCTAAGACCTTACCACAGTGCCTTAAATGTCTTGCTCTCTGCCATGATGAGTTTTGCATGCACACAGCTCTATAAACAGCCAGTATCCAACTCTTACCCTGGTGCAGCACTATCAGCACTGAGAGCAACAGGTAGCTAGAGCATGTCCTGATAAAAACCACAGCATTACTAATGCTAACACAGAATTACTATGGGAAAGAGTTACAGGGAACGTTTGCTGCATTGAAGAGAACACCTGTGGAAGGATGCTCATTTAGGACATCTCATCACTTGCCTTCCACGCTGACTGCTAGGAAAAGCTTCCCCTTTTCCTTTTTTCATTTGTTTGCTTTCCTTTTCTCCATAAAAGTAGCCATCACCTTCACTGTAAATTTATGCCATCAGCTGCAGACCTTGCAAATGGATGTTGGCCCCTTGGAAACCTGCTTCAACATGCTCTGTGCAACACACTGCCCATATAAATATGCTCCATGGTATGTGAGAGAGTAGTCCTTCACACACTTAAATCAACCTAAGTTGTCCTTACTCCAAATATACCCTGCCCCTCTCTGGTGAAGGCACAAACTCCTGTGTGACTAGAAAAGAAGATGTCTAAGTACAGCTGTAAGTCAAGGAGTAACTTCTCCTTTCCTCCCCCTGCAAAAATTGATTAGTTTCTGAGCAGCTCAACTTCCAGTGCTGGAGGCAGGAAATATTCAGGGACACAAAGGCTGGGGACAAGTTAAAGAGGAGGAATCACTGCCACTTTGACATAAATCATCTTAGCCTGACATGGAATCTAGCCATCAACTTTGCATACGAATTGCAGCTCTCAGATCACATTTCCATGAGATACTGAAAAGGATCTTTTGTGCCATTTGAAACACTAGACTTTACTAGTATAGCGATATGCCCTGGAATGAACTTAATAATCTATTTTTTCCTCGGGACATTAGGCTTGTCAGTATCAAAGCTTCCCTAATGCAATCTCCTAATCTTAGTCTGTATCTTCACCTATTTGAAAAGCACATTTCTTTAAACAGAGATCAGTAAAGGGAATGCAGACAGTATAAAAGACAAAGCTTCCAATTTATTTAACATATTTTGTACCAATTTTAATAACAAAATAATCTACAGTCAGAAACTAATGAAAATGAAAAAAATACTTCATGCAGCATATTATCTACATTAATTCTCAAATTTTGTTTTTAACTGTCTATATAGTCTGCATTTATTTGGGTACTTCAGCAACAGTTCTATTCCACTACCCAATTCCCAAAAAATCAGCAAAGGAATGCTGAATACAATGTGGCAGTAGAAGAAAATAGATATAACATATTATACCACAGGAACATAATACAGTGCTGCATCACATGCTTCACATTTCAAACTTCACTGGCTATTGTAACAGATCCAGCCTCTGTCTCCAGGCTTGCCTGTGATGAGGGTGAGTAGGAGGTGCCAAGCCATGCTGACTGGAGGAGGTGCAGGACCATGCCCACCACAGGCAGAGCCCCACAGTGCAGCCAGGCTGGCACCCATGGGCTGTGCTGAGCTGCAGGGTCTGTGCCCAGCACAGCTCACAGGACAGGGCTGTGCTGCTCAAATCCCCTGGCCACAGGACAGACTTGTGGTGAGAGATGGGCCCCTGGGCAGCTCCCCCTCAGTACCACCTGCATGACCCTGCCTTTACCCGACAGCACAGCACAAAGTTTTCACATGACCATCATTCCCAACTATTCCTGACAGTGTTGTCTCCTTGTAAGCAAATCCTGTAAGAGTGTGAATGACCAAGAGGGGTTAATCTCTGCTGAGGCTGAGGTCTGCATGGTGTGATGCCTGTGGGGAACAGTCCTGTTCAGGGCCCAAGGTAGGTGAAGGTATGGAAGATTATCTGTAATATTCTCTTCTAAATTGGCAGGTCTAATAAACAGCATTTAAATGATGCCTTACGAAGTCTAAGTGCCTTTCTGTCTTAGGTTGCAATGCAAGGTGTAACCAAAAGTATGTATTCTATTACCATCTGTTAAAACCAGGTGGGGCAGTGTTTCTTTATCTCTTCCATGACCCATCCTCCCTCCAGGGGGATATCTTCTGTTAATGGGCCATTGAGTCTCACTGCATGGCTGATAAAATTACATCATCCCATTGGGAGATGCTCCACCCAGCAGGAGTGGGTGTCCATACCTACCTGGATAAAACCTGAGATTCGGAAAACCAGAGCAGCCTGTTTCCACTGGATTTCCAGGGGAAGACTGGACCCATCTACACCACCACTGGATCTTCAGAGGAAAACTACACCCTTCATTGCTTCAACAGAACCACGTCTGTCACTCCAGGAGGACTTGATTAGACTGCTACCAACACCCTGACCAACAGGGTGTCAGTATGTATTCTGACTCTGTCAGTGGGGGGTTTTTTTTGTACCAACTGCACTTTTATTTTAATTTTCTTAGTAAAGAACTGTTATTGCTATTCCCAAATCTTTGCCTGAGAGCCCCTTAATTTCAAAATTATAATTTGGAAGGCGGGGGTTTACATTCTCCATTCCAAGGGAGACTCCTGCCTTCCTTAGCAGACACCTGTCTTCCCAAATCAAGAGACTTTCTTACTGTAATCATAAAGGGCCAGCACCTCACAATGCAAAACAAAGCAATGAACAATTATTTCTAACACAGTAGTCCATCAACAGTACTATACAGATAATTTTTCTGTTTCCTCTTTACTCTGGCATTCATGTGTATACATGGTATGTGCACAGTGGGTATGTGCTCAATGCAGATAGATAGTTATGTGCAGTTATTTACTACTCAGTTTTAGTTATTATTCAATTTACTAGCCACAGTATTATTAGCTATTCTGCATGGGTAACTGCACTCAAATAAGCACAATGAAAAAGCAAGCACGGATTGTGGCTGCCTGTCCCACCCAGCCTGTTGGTTTTGTGATCAGAAAAATCAAGTGGCCTTGGCTACCTAAGGTGCCCAAAAAAATAACCTTCATGTATCATTTTACCCTAACACTGAAACATGGCTCTCATGAAAGAAAGTTTCTAAAGAAGTAAACTTATACATTGAGCTAGACACACTAATCATTTTCTATGAAAAGAAATAAAATATTAGGAGTTAGTAACTGCTGAGTGTTTTGACATTCTATTTCCACCAATAACTTTCTATAATTAAGTTCAGATTCCAGAATTCCAGATTTTATGCCTTTAACTAGCTTTCATTTTTTCCACTATAGCGTTATATCCGCTAGTAAAGCTAATCTCACTATAGAAGCAATTCAAATAAATGAAGGATTTCTAAATAGTAACTAAAATCATTTCAAGCACCATAATTAGGTTCTCAAACCATGATATATGTAAGCAGAGACCAAGGTCAGCAGTGACTAGAAATATAACACAAGTGATACAAAAGTCAGGCACTGTTCCATAGAGTAATTAAAGGGTTTCTTTCAGGTTATTCTGAGGTTTTTTTGTCTTCTATAATTCTATGTATCTTTGCTATAAAACAGCACAACCCACCAGCCAACCAAATTAAAAAAAAAAAGAAAAAAGAAAAAAAAATTCAACTCAGAATGAAGTGATGAAGTGTTAAAACCCTACACTTACCAAGTTATCATAATTTAAAAGTCTGGGGAAAAGTAAAATAGAATTAAGTAAATTGAAATATTTTCCTTAGACAATTCTGAAACACTGCTTTTTTTAAAAAAAAACTCCTTAATTTTTCAACACTGCAATAAATTCAATTTCTAATAAAGAGTAATTTTGAACCAAAACACTCCTTCAGAGTTCATACCCTCAATCTATTTGATAATTATGAGATGCATAAAAATGAACATGAAATCAAGCAAAGCTTTATTAAAAAGGTAACATTTTTCACTGATAAAACATGTGATTAGAACTTTCTGACCTGTTTTGGTTTGGTCTTTTCTCATATTACAGATCATGTTTGGTCTCACTTTTGGAGCTTCAAAAGGCCTGATCTAATTCAGTTCCTCTGAGGACAAATATGGAAAAATGGGAAAAAACCTATTTCAGAGAAAGAAGGTTTTCAGATTACAAATTGACATAGTTCTGAATGTAGGTCTCTAAACCGTGAAATAAAGCATTTTTCCTAAGTAAACTTTGAGGATTAAGGAACTGAGATAGCTGACCAAGAAGAGTGGTTAAAAAACCAGAAACCTGAGAATGGTTTCAAGCCAGTTTTCAAAATGCAGTCCTTCTGATTTTATATTCAATTTCTAAGAAACGAGTGCCTCATTTTTGATGCCACAGATTCCAATCACATGGCATGACAGCAAAGAAAAGCAAAACCTCTCTCTGAAGTTAATCCTCTGCCTCCTCACTACCATGGCTGTGAAATGTGCTTTTTAATGCACATTTAAAAAAAAACAGTTTTACACATCTTTATTCCTTGTGATGTGCTCAGGGAAACTGTGTCTTTTAGGAGTTAATTATGCATGTTTCTAAATAAGATTGCAAACTCTCTTTAACAAAATTTTTAGTTTTCTTTTACTCTGAAATAACCTAGAAATTTAATGAAGATTTAGAACATAAGGGTTAAAAAAAATAAATAAAGCAACAGAAAGAGTCCAAACCTCTGATTGTACATGCCCCGGAAATTATAATTTGCTCTGTAATTGGGAATTGGCTTTGGATCTAATGGCCTGTAGATGGCAGGCTCTCCTCTTTTCATCGCCAGACCATTCAGCTCCACAGTTGGTGTTATACTGCCTGCAAAAAAAACAAGTGTAAGTAAGGTGCTTAAACCAGGAATACTGAAAAACACACAAGCAGGACTGAGCTGCAAAGAGAAACCTACACGATATAGTTTTACTCTTAAATTAAAAAGATGCAACTAAAAAGATATTTGTTTCTTTAAAAGATGGGAATATAGATAATCACAAGGAATGAAAAAGAACATTTAAAGTCTCTCTCAGTGCATTCTCTATGCAGTTTCAGTGGATTAATCTTCACATATGAATGAGAAAGTCAGTGTAATAAGCCAGTTATTCATCTTTCCAAAGTACTTATAATACATTATGACACTATCTGAAAGAACTATAAAGAGAAGAGAATAATGTGTCTTTCTGCTGAATACCATCAAATAGAACTACAAATAGAGCAAAGAGTCATTGAAACAAGCATGAAGTAACAGGCACTACTGCAGTCATTCAGGAATCTTACAACAAGCTAGAAAAAATGTTTTATTTGGAAGACTTGAAAACTTAAGACTATGTCTAAGAACTAATGGTCTCATAGGAGTGATCTAACAGACTGAACATACAGCTCCTGGAAATCAGTGCAACTACAGCCATCTACTGGTGACAGAAGGGAAAAATAGAAGGCAGCCAGTACCTGCCCACTTGCATGGTTTCAAAAATGCCAAATAAACTACATCCAGCTTCTTTCTTTTTTTGGTTTTTGTTTTTTTTCCTTATAGAAAACGTTCACCTACTGTAATCCCCACTTACACTGTTGTAAGAGAATCCTAAATGAGCTAAATGTGCATTCCAATAAAAAGGAGTTAATATATTCTGAAAATATTTTCATGAGAGATTCAAATAAATTTACCCTTAAAAAAGCCATGATTAGTTTTCCAGTCTGACATTGAAGCTTTGTATGCCAAATGATGAAAATGTTTACGCAACACTTATTCAAAAACTTATACCAACAACAATTCTTACAATTTCCAGAGCAAGACATTACTATGAATTTAATTTTTTTATAAAAATACAAAATGTCATTTTGATGAGAAGATACTTGTGCATATACAATGCACCTTTCTTGGAGCAAAATTGCAGTGTTAAGTGATAAAATTTTAAACTAATTCTCTTAAAGCCTATTCCTCTTGTTACAAGATTTTCCCTCTAAGAATATGCTCAAAGCCAAAGAACTCCAGAAACTCAGAAATACTCTGCAATGTTGAGAACAAAACTCAGGATCATTTTTCATAGAGGTTTGAGCCTCCTGCTTTCTAAGCAGCCAAAGTCACAGTGACTGTGGAGGAAGCAGGGCAAAACCAATGTCCTGGGTCTGGAGAGGCAATGTACTGATCTCCAAAGGAGCGAGAGAACACTACCACACCACTCTCAAACAATCCTTCATGGCTAATGCTCAGGATAATATCCACAAGTTCTAAAGGAAATTTACTCCTGCTTTTCTCTTTCCAACACAGAGAAGATTAACTGCAAAATTACTTCATTTTAAGAAAGTGGCTGAAGCACACATTTTTTAAAGAGGGGGCGGAGCAGATGGAAATTAAAGGGGGAAAAGGGAAAACAGAAAAGAGGCAGGGGGGAAATGATTGTTTAAAAATAAAAATGAGAAAAGATTCTCAGCACTTGATTTCCTTTACATTGGTCTAAAATGAAGTTATGATTTTTTTCTTTATTGATCAAGACAGATCAGATCACTGAGCATGTGCATGAGATGTGTACCTCAGAAGGTTTTGCATGCACTGAAGGCAACTTGCAGCTAACAGCTCAAAATGAAGGATGCAAGACACCAGTATACATTCTTTCTATTATTGAAACAAGTTCCTAAAGCCACCTGAAAGCTTTTTGAAAGCACAGGTTGCTCTGAAGGAAAACTCAGCCTGCAGGAAATTACCTGTCAAAGTTCTCATGCCAAATCCCAGCCTCTTCTTTATGCCAGAGGTGCAATTTCACAAGATTGGATTGGATAAAATTTCCAATTGTATTGGAAAGTTAGCTAAAATAACTCTTTGGGAAATGTGTTTTACTTAATTCAGTCTGGTTTTCTCCTGTCTGTTTACTGTTGATCACATACCATCACTCTGTACACATCTAAGCATTACCTAAATAATATATTCCCTTCCAGTTCAATCATTTTAGGTATGTGCATTTAAAATTCTTCCATGAAAGCTCACTGGAGGTTCTGCGATATCCAATCATGCTATAGCTATGTTGATTTTCATTCAACAAATTCAAGTATCTTGTTAAAATTACTTATTTAGTGCTATAAGATGCCAACACATCAACAAGATCTAACACTCAGGAAAATGTCATACCTGGATTATTGTTTACATTGTTTTTGGGTGGTCTAGGCGTTGGTTTGGGAAGGGTAGTTTCATTCAATGCTTTGCTAGCAGCAGCATGTTGGGCCTTTTTAATACTGCTTCCTTCAGCTTCCCATGCCTGTTCTCCGAGAGTCAGCTGCACTGTGAACATCTTCAAAGACAAAGAACAGGTAAACACTGGCAAGATTATCACTGTGGATTAGAACAACCTGTATAAAAACTTCCAGGGTTGAAGAGAAACCATGCTCTCTTCTCATTGTATTCAACTCCCAGATAACGCATCTGATTCTTCCAGAGATCAGTGAGACCTTATCAGTGAGCAACATTTGGCCTTCCAAATCAAAAGTAAAATAGTGTGACGATAATGTCAATTATCAAAGAACAGAATAATATTTAAACCAAGTAAGAGTAACTTCAAACTGATCCTCTACTCTTGGAAGACTATGTTCAGGTCAGCTAAGAACACATTTCTTCACATATTTGAATATGTTTAGTCACTTTACTTGTAGAAAACAAATACTAAACACGCTACTAAGAAAAAAACTAATTTTGTAATAATTATGAATGAATATAAATGACTACACACTTCTCAAGGCAGCAGAGAATTTGGCCCAGATAGTTTTACCGAGTGAATTAATTTCTCACATACCCAGATTTCTATAAATAAAGCCTTTTGTTAGGGCAGAGTCACAACTCAAATATGTTCAAAGAGATAAAGTAAGAAACAAAAGAAATATTATCTTTTTTAATGAAACTGCGGGTCTTAATCTAAAATCTATAGTGAGGACAGGTACTGTAAACATCCAGAGTTCAGAAATAGATTAATTGATAAAAAACATATATTTCATACTCTGTGATAGATGGCTATTTCAAGTAGCCATGCTGTGCAAATTGTGCAGATAAAACACAGTGCATGTTTAAGATATTAGATAGAGTCTATCTTCTGTATGATACATAAATGTTCTGTTTAATTTGACCATCTGAGAACAAGGGGAGAAAGGCTAGGAACTCAATATATTTGCCATATAATCCCTAGATCAAAGGCAGGACTTAATAGTCAGATACACCCAGTAAACTAAGATACACCTACCTCAGAAAACAGACTAACTTACTTGAATCAACAGAAAAAAATCTACATATCAGTAGGAACAGTATATAAAGCAAAATTTTAATTTTGACAGCTCTCTGATTTTTGAACTTACTTAAACTTGCTAGATCCAGGACCAGGTTTTTAGAGATGAATATGGTGGGCAGCCTTGAAATCTACCTTTATATATACATTTTTTAGCACGCACTTGCAAACAAGTATTTGAACTCAAGTATGTATGTGTCTCCCAACTCAGCCCTCTGCACATGCACACACTGCTTTCAACCTAATGCTATAAATACACACTTGTGTCTTAATTACAGCCTTGAGGTTTGGCCTACTGTAATTTTCAGAAGCACAAGGCAAGTCCCTGTATCACAGCTCCTATTGCCATGTTGTTTTTGCCACAGCAGTCACAACAATTTCCTCATGGAAGAAAGAGAGAAATAGTCTCTTAATTTTACACTCTGTCAAACCCTGCCCCCACCTGAAAGCTAAGATGGGTATTAGAGCTAAATACTCATAATTATATAAATTACCCACAAACATACATCCTTATTACTAAAAAAGTTGAAATTTGATTTCTGGATCTGGAGTTCATATATTTTATATTTTGCAAGAAAGTATCAGTGTAGTATTTTAATAGGAGGAGGAAAATCCTGAATTTAAATGAAAATATGATTAATAATGGCGACTTATCTACCTACAACTCATAGTGCTTAGAGCAATAAATAGGAACTCAGGATGATAAAGGGCTTGCTCAGTAAACTTCTGCCAGTCAGAGCACCTTCTCACTTAACACATCTGCTAAAAAAACTCCTGTAAAACCCACACACAGAAGTAGGCTTACTCCTTTATTAAAGGAATAAGCCTGCCTAAATCCAAACTCTGGAGCAGAAAATGGAACGTTCAAGTCCTGGAATACCAGAGCTAACAGTTCTGCTATTGACTGAGAGACATTTCTCACCTGAGGAAATTTCTATTCTTTACACCCAACAGAACTGACCTGATGTCCAGAGAGCAGAAATGCAAAGGCAACCATGCTTGTGTTTGTTTTCACTCTGCTGTGCTTGTAACGTCAGTCTCTCTAAGCTCTGACAACTCTTTACTCCTCACTTCTTCTGTGTAAAACCTTCCCCTTCCCAGCTTTTGAAGTGCTACATCCTTTACCTCTTTCTCTCTTTTCTGTACCATCATCCACTTTCTTTTGCCACGATTCCTTTCAAATTTGTGTCTTGAAATGACACTGACATAGAAGGACAGAAGACATGATCAATCTGACTAACGTACTCTAAAACGTCATTTATGCTAACAAAGACTTTCTAATCTTTCTTATGATGAGGAATCCACCTGGAGTGCAGGCTCCTAGAAACCCTAACTGCACTGTTAGGAAGAGCCACTTCTCTCCCAACTGCACTGTTTCTAGTTTTCCATCTCAACTCCATCGTCTAAACTTATTTTCCAAAGACAACTAGAAAAAAGGGTATAAAAATTGGTTAGCATTTGTGGTCACAACACAGACAGCTATCTTGTAGAGCATGCCTGAAAATTGTGAAAACCACCAGTGGTCAGGAAGAGAGTACATGTGTAGGAGCAAAGCAATGTGAGAAGCTCCTTGTATGGCAAAGAGCAACAGCAGCATTACATCCTTCAGGTCATGCTTCCCAGGACTGATTCAGGTCTGTTTCACATATTCTGTCAAGTAGATCATCACATTACTAGCAAGACATGATACTAAACTGCCAAGAGAGTCATAATAAATTCTATTTCTTTCTTCACTTTTCATAGGTCAAAACATGCATAATCTTATATCACCCTTGTTCTTCATCCATTTCTCTTTTTTATCCCACTACACAGATCAGAATTAGACTTCATATCCTTCTGAGTCTATAGAGCACAAAATTGTATTTTGTTTACCACTATGAGCACAACTAAAAGAATCAAGTAAACTGAAAAACTGAAAAATTACAAAATTCATTGAAAATCTGGTATTCAGAAGTGTAGGTAATGCAGACTTAAGTCATTTCACTGATATCAGTTCCTTTAAAAGTAATAGCAAATATATCATAGAATCAACAAAGTTGGAAAAGACCTCTAAGATTATCAAGTCCAAACTTTGACCGAACACCACCACACCACACAAACCATAGCACCAAGTGCCATGACCAGTCATTCCTTGAAAACTTCCAGGATGGCTATTCCATCACCTCCCTGGGCAGCCCATGCCAATGCTTAACACCCCTCTTAGTCAAAAAATCTTTCATTATGTCCAAACTGAACCTCCCCTAGCACAGTTTGAAGTTATGTCCTCTTATCCTGCTGCCAACTGCTTGGGAGAAGGCCCCCCGCCTTCCATATGTGAACAATTTTAAGTATAAAATTTTAAGTATAATATGAATGTCATATAACTCAAATCTCCTTACTGCTGAGAAATGTAAACAGCCAAAACCCCACTGCACCCAAAGCAATTATTTGTTCACAGAAATGGGAAAAAAGGTAATATAAAAACACAATAGTGAGAAGAAAGCCCAACAAATTTAATATGCAGCAACCTAAAACCAACCAGCCAGTGCACCCTGTGGTGCCAAACACCTCCAGGAAGAGAAAGAGCACTTCAATTTCCCTTTGCGACGAGGGATGCTAAAAGCAGCCCCACACCTGCTGACATCATTTCCACCACTGTGAAGTGTTCAGCAATGCCAGCCAGAGCTGAAGGTCAGTGCTTTGCATCAGTTCTGCACTTGCTGGCAACATAGTGAGCAGCACAAAAACAAGGGGCAAGGCAGAGACAGCCCAGGAGGAGCTGAAACTGTTACTAACCTCCACCCTGGCCCCACTGCCTCGTGTGATTTGGCCACTCAGGAAATACTAGGTACAAAGCAGCTACTAATTATGCCAGTGTCTCACTCAGACTTTTCCAGGATTTTTTTCCTCCCCCAGTTTGCTCCTAACTAGGGAGGAAATTCAAAATTATATCTAAAAGTTACCATGAGGATATTCCTCCGTATTCCCCATCATCTGAAAGCATTCTAATTTTTACTTATTAAGTTGGACATCCAAATTGATGAACGAATTGCCCACAATTAGCTGTCAATTCACTAGAAACTTCTACGCTATAATCACATTAGGAGTTTTAGTATAGCCCTACATTGTACAGTTGCACAGTAATAAAGTCTGTGCCCTAGAATGCAAGATTCAAAGATAGAGTATCAACTTCATGGACAAAGAATTGCATCAATAAGCACTTTAAAAAATGTCACAAATTTGTCATCACCTGCATTACCATGAAACAAATGCAGAAGTAGTTATCAGAGGCATGCTGACTGTGTAAAAAGATTCATGCAGCCTAAAAAGCAAGTGCTCCAGAAAGATTAAGGAAGGGTGGTGATACCCTGAAAAGACCTTCATGAGGTCTATATAAAGACCAACAAATATAAATTCAAAGATGAGAGACAAGACAAAGTAAAGTACAAAATGATCTACAGGGCTTCTCTAACAGAAATACAGGCATACTTTCCAAAAGTGTGGTAGAAAAAAAAAAGCAGCAAAACAAAGAACAGCAAGAAAGCCCTTGCACTAGAAATGTAGCTGGGACAAGCACATTTGTCCAAACCATGATATTATCTGTTCAGCATGTAAGGTATGGCTCATCACCTGGAACTGTGACCTTACCTTGGCATGAGCAGGCCCTCTTTCATTCAGAAGCTTATACTGGGGTTGAATTCTATTGAAACGGGCTAACTCATTTACCAGACACATTGGAGTTTTCTCTTTGGGGTTTGCCATGTTATCTTGGAGAGGAGCTGTAAATAAAGAGTCTGTAAAGTTTTTGTGGAGAAATGTACTCTTCACAACTTCACAAAGCTTTGCAAAAGCAGCATGCTTAAAAAAGATAATATTTTGGCTAAAACACAACTTTTGCATATATGCTAAATACAAAGTTTAAATATCATTTATGTATTAATCACATAAGAATATGCAATTCACAATAACAATTTTGATTGCATGCAATTAAAAAAGCCCCAAAACTGTTTCTTTCCAAAGTATCTTTATGAAAGACGACAGTGCAGGAGAGCATATGCATATTCTAGATTTTCTGTGTCACTAAAGTTTATTGTCAGGAGTATACTGGTTCCTGGAATTGACTACTCTTTCAGAATGATTTTTCCACACTTTGAAGCAGAAGTGGGTAGCATAAGAGTTATGAGACAAATACAGTAGATGAAACCCTGTGGTCCCCACTTGTTTCTGCCAGCTTCTTCCCAGTGTTTTAGGCTTTTCTCACAATAATGAAGTCACTCTCAGAACACTCCCAGCGAACACCTCCCCCCTTAAGGATTTAGTTCTGCCTTTTTTAGACTGTTTCACTTTCTGTGGGTTTTTAGCAATTTATTTGTATTTATCCCTAGCACACACACATTGTCATCTCTTGCTTAAATTGTTAAGACAACACTTTTGCATTTTATACCCAGTTCAGCATAGGAACTACAGAGTTTATTAGGCCACGAAGGAAACACAAATACTGCCAAGTAGTCAGAAGACATTCTGTTCTAGGGAAGAGAAATAAACTTGGAGACCTTCCTGCCCCACTAAAACTCCTCTATAAAAAATACACCAAGTATTTGACAAAATAGACATGTTCTTTCCTGAGCTTTTATATCATTGATCAAAACTTCACTGCAACTCTGAGCTCAGTAAAGCAACTAAATTTAGTAAACAGCTTATTTAGCTAAAACATTTTTCTATGTGAGTTTTCTCCTTTATTTTGGTCCTCTTTAAGACCTAATTATTATCTTTTTAAATTAACAAGTCAAATCCAAATTAATCCAAAAGATTAATTTGAACACCAAAGAAAATATCTCTGGACCAACTTACCTGGTGAGTTGTTCAAAGACGCGGGATCCACAAGGCTGGCAGTAGGACTGCTACAGCTGGCAGCCGATTCTGACACGGATCCATTCATTGAGGATGGCAGACTCAGTGTACTTGTAGCTGTAACTGGCAGGGGTAGCACCACAGGGGCCATGGTGGGTCCAGACAGGTTTGCTGTAGTCTGCATTTTAACTTGTGCCATTGCCTGTCACTGCAATAAACACATCATTATCAGCAGAGCACTTTGCATTTTGAATGTCCAATGACTACAGTGTTATTAGCAACACTCCTTTTTCACTCCTGGATCTGGGTCACAAAACTGTCCACAAAAGTCATGCCTCTGCAAACATTACTTCCAAATGGATGCACAGAGGAACAGAGTCAAACACCACTGGAGGAGAACCCGCACACCCTGGCTCCAGGTTCTGTTTTTCAATGGTGGGGTCACTCTGCCTGGAATATGGCAGGAAGAATTACTGCTCTAGAATTAAGTTCTAGACAATTATTCTGCAGATGAGATAAGCACTTGCCAGTATCTTCAAGAGAGGATGACTTTGCAACCAACTGCCATAGCAAATGTGCAAACTTTTGCCATTGTTTTCCCAGTAAACTGCACCTAAAGTATCAAGTAAGGCCACAAGAGAAAATCCCTAATTTTTTTTGGCCTATTACCGAATTAGAAAAGAGAGAAAAAAAAAAAAAAAAAAAGAAGAAAAATTTTAAAAAGTAAGAAATTACAAACAAACAAGCAAAAAAAACCTGCCAAAGATGCAAATTCTTAAAAAAAAACCACTGCTTATTCAGTCAACAGGTAGAGTACTTTGATTCTTGAATAAATTACTGGCAGAAGTACCAGGATTTCCTAAACTAGCCTTTAACCCACTGACTAAAACATTTACCTGGAATATGCCAGGTACAAATTATCTCTTTTCATCTGCCCAAATCAGTTTCTTTATTGTCAATACCTGTTCTCAGGCTAGATCTACATGCATAAATAAAACCAGGACTCAGGGCACCACTCCATAATACGGACTGAGAGTATGCTCCTTGGCAAAATTTGGGCTACTGGCTGAAAACTCTCGCTGCTGCAAAAACCACACAGGAACAGTTTAGGAGCCTGCAGGCATGCCAGGTAATCCACTTAATTAAGAGAGAAACCAGTCATTGTCAGTCATCTGGGAAAAAGGTTTGGGCTTTTCCTGTCACATATGGGGCATGATGATGTATTTCACTCAGCAGCATGGACATAGACTGTATTATTTATGGTTCATACATGTGAGCTGATCTGTACAGAGAGGATAGAGAGACAAAATCTGTGAGAGCCAACAAGTGGCCTGTGCAACTGGGACTTCTCCCAGCAGCAGCTCTGCTCCTGCTGGCTAAGGCAGAGCAGGGGCTCAGCTCTCATCCATCACAGGCACCACCCCTTACCACTAAGCTCTTTGCTCCTTCTGCTGGGGCAATCTCTCTCCCTATCAAAAAAAAAACAAAAACAAACCTATTCAACACCTGAAAAACCTTCTAACAAAGGCCTTATTGAAATGAATAACCTATATAAAAATTTTTGATCACCATCAGTATTTTTGCCCCTCCTCCCCCAACAATCCATTAAAAATATCCAAGTATCTTTACTCAGAGGGACGGTATTGTTGGATTAAGATCTCAAATCACTCATTACACCTTGGAGTACAAGTACTTTAACACAGCTGCACTACTATAATGAAAATAATAAATCCTGTTACTGTGACTCTGTGCTTTGGAGAAGAGGTTCCGACTGGAATGCCATTTATATTACTGAGGATAATTGATTAAAGTCTCTGGAAAGGCAAAAGTAGAAAAAAATTAAAAATTGAGATGCAATCACCTGCCCTTTTCATAACTATCTTCATAATAGTGACAGATTTAAAATATATATATGCAGTTAGCTAAGATATGTTCAAATACCTCCTGTTCAAAAAAAGATATACTAAATTCATACCATAAAAATCCTACTACCACTTCACAGCAAATGCCACACAATAGAGCAGTATTGTTAGAAAGGCCTAACTTAAAGACTGAGAAGGTGTAGAACTACGGAAGTCTTTGGTATACAACATGTCTGCTTCTGATTTTAAATACATTAATATAAACAGGAATTAATTGAAAAAGTTCCTTAATTGTAAACATTAAAGTCAATGATGGCAGAATCGGGCCACATGTCTTAAAAGTATTTAAAATGAAACCAACATAACATGAAATATCATCACAATAATTGAAGTTTAAGAAACTCACAGTATTTACAGCATTTTAGCCTATAAACATGAGTATGAGAAAGGCATCACTCATATGGTACTGCTGAAACTACTGAACACCTGGTCTCGAGCCCTGCCAGTTGTGAATTATCACTTCAGCATCCAGTATTTTAAAAGTTTATTCTTCATGAAAGCAGAACTTACTAATAACCAAAAAAAATATTATGTTCTACAGTACTGATGTTATAAAGGGAGAAATTGTTGGATGAATCCTTTCCTATTAAGGATGAAACAAGAAAATTCAGTTTAAGAATAGTATCAAAGATAAGGTTTAGGGAAAAAAAAGACACTAAAAGTAAAGTACATAGAAAATTCAATTCTGAAATCAGAATTTATCATAATATATTGGGTGCTGGGTTTTTTTCTTTTAATATATCTAAAGCTGCAGAACTCCTACAAGAAACTGTAACTATTTTGTAAATTAATCTGTATAAGCAAAGATGCCCAGGCAGAAATATAATCATAGGGACTAACTCTTATGTAGATGAGATATGGAGAGAACAAATTTGTAATCAGTTCTAAAAAACCACTAGTAGAGAGAGACAACAGAAAGAAAACAGTTGATACAGTGATGGCATGCTATTTTCACACTACCAGGCAGCCAGTCTTTGATGTCATGACAAAAGGTGACAAAAACTCTGTGTTCCACCTTTTCTTTATATTTTTTACATCTATACACCAGTGTTTTACTGTTTTATAAACAGTGAAGCAAAAACATTTGGGGGCCTTCCATCCACAAGCACAAAGATAATAAAATACACTGCTGCATAAAATGTAGGACTTGGTGGAGAGAGATTTCACTAAGCTGGTCAGAGATGAAATGCAGTTACATAATCAAAATATTTTTACATCTATGCAGATATTTTTGAAAAATCTGACATATATAAAAGGGATAGCTTATTTAGGATACTAAGATTACAATTAGAAAAGTCCCCACATCCCATTTCAGGTGGCTACCCAACTCATATCTAGGAAATTCCTACAACCAAGTGTCTCCAGAGAGGATTCCCTTTAAGTTCAGCATTGGTTACAGACACTTGTACCTCTCAGAGAAAGCTGGACTGCACAGCTGTGCCTCCCAGCTTTGTGCCTTTACTCAGCTGCCACGTCAAGACACAACAGAAACGATATTTCCTAATGTTTTAATCACACACATCTATCCAGTCAGTCCGCAAGTCCCAGTGCTGCTGGTTTTGTAAGGCTACGCTGCAGGGCTTATGGTGTCTTATGAGGTGCTGCAATGGTTTCTCCTCGTAGTCTCGCCCACACAGATACAGTAGAAATGCAATAGCAAATACATAAAGGGATGCAAATATACTAGAATTGCATTTTACTTCATTTCCCCTTTTGAGCACTCAGTACATAGGCAGCTACACAGGTTTCATCACACAGTTGGTACTGACTTTCTTATTAAACTATGTACAAGCTGTGAATTTTCCTGACAAACTAAAAATGATGAAATCAAAACAAACTCACATGAAAACAACAAAACAAAACTCCTCACATTTTAAAGTGAAAATATTGCTGTAAAATAGTCCATTCATTTTTTTAATAGATGAGGAAACACAACATTGTAGTGAGTTGACCATGTCTGTATACCAGGCGACCACAAAAGCTGCTCTACTGCTCAGCTGGACAGGGGAGAGAAAATGTAATGAAAGACTTGTGGGTCTAGACAAGTGCATGAAAAGATCACTCTCCAATTACTGTTACGTGCAGAATGAGCTCAACTTCGGGAGATTAAATGATTTATTGTCACTCAAATCAGAGTAGGAAAACAAGAAATAAAAACTGAATCTTAAGAACACCTTCCTCGCACTCATTCTTTCTTCTCAGGCTTAACTTCACTCCCGAATTCCCCAGGACCCAGAGGGATGGCAAATGGGGGTTACAGTCAGTTTATCACATGTTGTCTCTGCCACTCCATCCTGCTAAGGGGACGACTCCTCATATTCTTCCCCTCTGCTCCAGCATGGGGTCCCGCCTGGACTGACAGGCGACAGTCTCCCGCAAATTTCTTCAGCATGAGTCCTTCACACAAGCTGCAGTTCTTCGTGAACCGTTCCAGTGTGGATCCCTTCCTTCCACAGGGTGGCATCCTTCAGGAACAGAATGCTCCAGCAGGGGCCTCGCACAGGGTCACAAGTCATGCCAGTAAATCTGCTCCAGCCTGAACTCCTCTCTCTCTCCATGAAGCCCCAGATCCTGTGGGTCTCCTCCACAGGCTGTGGGTGGGTCTCTTCTTCATCACGGACCTTCATGGGCGGCAGCGGCACAGCTGTTTCACCATGGGCTGCACCACGGGCAGCAGAGGAGTCTCTGCTCTGGCACCTGGAGCACCTCCTCCCCCTCCTTCTGCTCTGACCTTGGTGTCTGCAGAGCTGTTTCTCTTACATATTCTCACTCCAATCCTCTCCTCTCTCACTGCACTTTCTGTTGTGCAGCGACTTTTCCTGCTTCTTAAATCTGTTATCCCAGAGACACTATCAACAGCGCTGACGGGCTCAGCCTTGGCTGGCAGCAGTTTCATCTCAGAGCCAGCTGGCATTGGCTCCATCAGACACAACTGAAACTTCGGGCAACTTCTCACAGAAGCCACCCCTGTAGCCCCCCTGTTACCAAAACCTGGCCATGCAAATCCGCTACAAATATTTAGTTACATTTACAGATGCAGAATACTTTTTAAAATTGTGAATACACTTGTACCATGCTAAAAGCACCATGCAGCTATAAAGAATTAGTTAACACTTTTTCTGATTATTATTACTTTTTGCATTTTTCTGGAATCACTTTATAGCCTTAGATCTTGTGACATAAAATATGAACTAAATGCTCAGGTGAAATGATTCTTAGACTATGTCACAGTAATTGAATAAATAAAGACAGATAAAGTAGATAAAACACCACAAAAGGCAGAAAGCATGGACAATGAGTTTTCAAACCAAACAGACTTGTACAATGTGGGAAAATTGAAAAAGCAGTATTAGAAAGACACGTTGTGTGCCAAATCAACAGATATAGAAACTAATGACATGAACAGTCAAAACAGAAGGCTGGACTTCAACTGTGCAGAAACTGAAAATGCACATATGCAGTAGACTCACCACACTTTCACACTGCTCCGTCATACAACCCAGAGTACCAAATTTAATCTGTGCACAAGTATGTAATGGTGGCACATACTACATACTTGTGAAGGACTTTACAAATGGAACAACCGAGGGCCAGTCATTGCTGAGCAAGAAAAATTACTTGACATATCTTGTATTTCATATAACAAAGAGTTCTGCTTATACCTTCTGATCAGTGTCCATTTTTGACAACAGTATTACATTAATGATCCCAGATCCTTTTCTGCAGAACTGCTACCCCACAAGTTCTAGCCTGTGCTCTCTTTGTGAATCTGTTTCCTAGCTAATGAGACTTTGTTCTTGTCTTCCTTGAATTTTCTTATTAAAAAAACCCAACAGAACAGTAAAAAAAGAAAAAGACAATTTTTTTCAAGATCACATCGAATTTTAATTCTAATTCCAAAATGTTTGCAAGTCTTCTCTAAGCCTGCTTTAAAGCATCTACAAATTTAATAAGTATACTGTTTCACCCACATCATTAATGAAAATATTGAAAGGTACTGGAACAGCAATCCGATAAGACTGGGGGCAGTGTCTAAGCAGGCAGCAAGCATCTCAAGGGTTTTTTTCAGACCAGCCCCATTTAGTTAGAAGCTTGTTAATGTGATTCTTCTTGTTAATGTGAAAGTGTCAAGTCACAGAACTCTAACAGTTAACAGCTTCCTAACTAAGAAGTGTTTGGTTTTAGTTTTACCTTTAAAATTCCATTAAATGCTCTGTTCTCCTGAAATTAATTCATTTATTCAGTTACACAAAAGCATACAAAACTGCCTAAAGGGAAAACATATTTCTGGTGTGCCATTTCTCACATTTACGGCAAACATTTATACATTTGTGGACATTATTATAAAAAGTACTAAAGACGTTCTAAGCTTTATGTAATTTCTTTTTACTGTGTTATATCTAGCAGCTTATTTGGGGTTGACAAAAAACACACAGCTCTGTATTACCTTCAGAGCAGCTTAATTAGAACTTTTTGTCTTCTAAAACCAAGTAACGAGATGACCACACAGTAGCAGTTTTGCAAGCGTATGACTTAAAGCAACAATCGGCAGATGGTTATCCACACTTCTTAGCAAAATTTATCTTATTTATACATTTTAAATAGCAAAAATTAAAACATTAGGCATGAAATTGCACAGGGTGTCTCTGTTTTTTAAAACATATATTTTTCTATATTACTGCTGGTCCCCCCTGTTTGTTCTTCCCATTTGCTCCTCCATCAGTTTAACAGCTTTTTGCCTTATGAGGTATAGTTTGCCAACAGCCAAACTGATCTAACGGCTTGCTGCCATACCAAGGAACAACCCCACGTCCTCTCTTCCCTGCAGCCAAAAGCCAACACTTTCTGTCCATCTCACTGAACCAGTTCACGTGGCAGGTAAGGAGAAAGATCAGAGGAGCATCTGGTCTGTACAAGGAGGGCCACAAACTCCTGACCTGGAGTGGGTGCAAGGAATTAGCCCTTTCAACTCCTGCTAATCAGCTTAGCTTTGCTGTCCAGCCATACACTGATGTTCATCTCCTTCACACTGTTCCTCACAAAGCCTGTGATGTCATCCCTGATGATTACATCTTCAGAAACATATGGCCTGGTTTCTTTATTTTACTGTGCCTTACAGTAGAGAATCTTAGTTTCAATGGATATATGAACATAGCTACCAGCTAATTAACAGCTAAGTAATACATGTCAGCAAGTGAAGTGATGCTTTAAAAGCATTTTACTTTGCTTTTAAGAAGTAGAAGATGGGTGGGGGAAAAATCTTTTATTTTCCTTGTTTTGATAAGATATTTTACAAGCAAAGGAAGTGACACAGAATATTAGGGACTAATACTCAAAATCTAAGAAGCTGCAAAGCTTACAAAAAGTTCCCCTTCTTGCTCAGTGTTAAACCCAATCCCTGAAGACTAAATAGTACAGTTTCTTACAATTTGTTTCCTCTGCTCTTGGACTGGAGCAGAAAAGGGCTGAAGATAAAGTCCCAGGAAGGCAAGGAAGGGCCAGGCAGCTGCAGTGAACACCAGATCACAAAATTGAATCCCATCACACTTTCAGGTATTATCACCCACGGAGGACTATCTTTTGCCAACTCTCATGTACAATCAGTAAGAACCTTCCTGAGGAAAGGAAGGCAGGCATTTTTGGAAGAAAAAAATCAAGTAGGAAACAAACTAAAAATCTGCAGTCATATTTTTCAACCACTTCTTCAAACATCAACCAGCTCAACCTCCCTTTTGGATTACTACACAGAACAGGCACATTAAAACAACATAAAAGGACTTAGAAAACTGAGAACTGCTTCATCTTGCACACTTCTTTCATCATGAAACCTTATCTGTTCCCTAACTTCCAATAGAATGTTGATCCAAATTGCTACAAAAAGCATGCAAGTCTCTAAATTAATAACCACATTACCATTATCACAGAATCACAATATGTAGGAGTACATATTATTTATATCTGTCACTGATTCAATCCTTCTTTAACAACTCACTTTAAAATTGTGTCATATAAATTTGAAAAGAAAAGCAAAAAAAACCAAACCAGACAAATAAGGCAGATAATCATGGAATCAAAGACTATACCTAAAGATTTTCTCAATCAACAAAATGGCCAAACATGGAGACCTTTGCTGCCATTAAATTATTATGTGTTAGCAACAGGGCAAGAACAGAAGTATTACCCTGAAATCAAGATTGGACTTACACAACTTGAAATACATAGAATATGTCACAGAGTAAATATAATAAGCAAACATTTAGGATGTAGTAAATAGCTTAAACTACTACAACAAAATTCAAGTAACTATAATGAATATTTGGTGATCTACAAAGCCATCTACGTGCACAGTACCTCTCACACCAGCAGAGTCACCCATATTGTATGGCACTGCTGTACAGTGAGATATGAGGACTCAGATAAGGATTAAAGACATCTATAATTCAGATTCAGAAATATAAGCAAGGCATCTAAATTGTCACTAGAGTCAAAGGAAATACAGCATGGGATTACCGTGGTTTACCAGAGTGTATTGGGTTTGCATGGCGAAGCTTTGGCAGAGGGGGTTACAGGGATGGCTCCTGTGACAACCTGCCAGAAACTTCCTCTGTGTCCAGCAGAGCCAACCCCTGGCAGCTCCAAAGACAGAGGTGCTGCTAGTCAAGGGTGGGCCAATTAGAAATGGTGTTAATGCCTCCAACATATTTAAGAAGAAGAAAAAAAAAATCCTTGCACAGTTGTAATTGCAGGCAGAGAAGAGCACAGTGGGAATTTGTGAGAGGAACAAGTGTGCAGACACCAAGGTCAGTGCAGAAAGAGGGCAGGAGGTGCTCCAGGCACCAGAGCTGGGATTCCTCTGCAGCCCGTGGTGATGGCCATGGTGAAGCAGCTGTGCCCCTGCAGCCCATGGAGATCCATGGGGATGCAGAGATCAGCCTGCAGCCTGTGCAGGAGCCCCACACTGGAGCAGGTGGGTGCCTGAGAGGAGGCTGTGAGCCCATGGGAGACCTGTGCAGAGAGGGGCCCTGCTTCTACACTGGAGCAGCCTGTCCTTGAAGGACTGCACCCCATGGAAGAGTGACCCACATTGCAGCGGTTTGGGGATGGACTGTTGCCCGTGGGATGGACTCATGTTGGAGAAGCTTACAGAGAACTGTGTCCTGTGCGGGGCACCCCAGGGTGCAGCAGGGGAAGGACTCCTCTCCCTGAGCAGCAGGAGAAAAAGCAGGTGAAGAACTGACCATAACTCCCATTCCCTGTCTCCCTTTGCTGCTAGGGGAGAACGTGGAGCTGGGAAGGAGGGAGGGGTAGAAAGGAGGTGTTTTTAAGGTTTTATTTCACTTCTCATTATCCTGCTCTGATCTTGTTAGCAATAAATTCAATTAATATCTCTAACTTGAGCCTTTTTTGCCTGTGATGGTATTTGGTGAGTGATCTCTCCTGGTCCTTATCTCAACTCATGAACCTTCCATCATATTCCCTCTCCCCTGTCCAGCTGTGGAGAGTGAGAGAGTGGCTTTGGTGAGTGCCTGGTATCCGGCCAGGGCTAACCCACTACAGTCTTTCAAAGACCCAATACACAATGCCAGCTGAGATGTCCTGAGATACCACATTTGGATACCTGCCTATTCCATCAGCTGTTGCTTCAGGAAGCAGACATTCTCTCTGAAGACTCATGCCACATCTGACACTGCATGTAGCAGGCAGTTCAGAGAAACCCTGACAGGAAGAGGCAATGAAATGGCAATAATCCTTGTGTGTTTAAAGAAATGTATTACACCAGTCCTCACTACAGCCAGCAGACCCAGGGAGTTATTCAAGGTGATCAACAACTAGGCTTCTAATTTAGGATTAGCTAACCACGCAGCTGAGTGGCAGCTGAGAAGCAGACAGGGTAACTTGGTGTCTCAAACTGCACAAGATGCCAAAATACAGGCAACTGAATCCTACCCAAAGTCTACTGCCAAACTTGTCTTCAACAAGTAAGTGATCATGGATGTTACTAAAACTAACAGACACAATTACAAAAGTAAATAAGCTCCCTTGCAGAGACGTGTCTTTTTGTAAGGAATGATGGAAAATGCAGGGGTTAGGGCACTGACTGCAATTGTGCACATTTGCATGAGCAAGAGTCTAAAAACTTGTAACAAGAGAAACTTAACAGAAAGTGGAGCATACTGACAGGCAGGAATGCAACTCTTCCCTTGCTTCCCTGGCAACAGTGAGGCTGACATGAAAAAGCTGAGGAAAGAGCAACTCAGGCCACAGTGCATCTTACTGTGTACAGTAAAACTGATGACCCCAGACTGTACACATGGCTAATTTTCTTTTCTAACAGTGAAATCAGTCAGGTCCTGCACTCAAAGACTCGAGAGCAGACTTCACAGACAGACATGAAACAGAGGTCCTAAGCAGAGAAACTTTACTAATATTAATCTAGAAAAATGATGGGAAAAAGGACAGCTATTTTGTGTTAAAATGGTAAGGGACATCAATCAGATTAGCAACTTGAAGATTTCAATGCCAGAAGAATACTAAAAGGTAAAGAAAACCAATCTGTTGCATCAGAAACTGAGACAGTTTGGCATCTCAAAACATTTCAACCTGTTTATAGCCCAAAGCCCAAGGGGAGAAATAAGTCTGGTTTATATAAATGTTTGCAACATTAAGATAATCTCATCAGAAAGTCTCTCTCAATTTATTGTTCCTGTCCAGAAAACAGAGAAGATGGTATAAAAGCCATGGAAATTTCCAACAGCCAGTACAAGCTAACCCAGTTCTCACAGTGCCACAAATTTTAAGCTTAGAAAAAGACCCTGAACCATCCAGACAGAATACTGGTTCAGACACAGCCATTAGTTTGATCCAGCCAAACCCTGAATTACTACAGGGAAGAAAATGTGAAACTTCTTCATTAAACAGCAAGGTGATCATCAGAGCCTTCTTTGTGGGAGGCCTTCCTCATCGAAAACTCACCATGGTTTGAGGTAGATCCCAAAAACTAGCTTATAGGTGGCTATAATGCCTTACAGATCAGAGGCAGGACACACACACTACCCAACACTAGAAGTATCCTTTTTGTATTTGCTTACTGCACCTGAGAGCAAGCACTAACTCAAAGCACAAGAGCTGGCTGTCCAGCATTGTAACTCTTCAGCTCTCTCCCTTACCATGACTATAAACTACTTCTTGTAAACTGGAAACTTGCATCTCCCCCAGACACTCTGTGACACATAGTCATATCTGTAACTTTTTTTATGAGATTAAACGGTGCCCATACCATCTTACGCCAGACACAGGTAACTCATATTTGCCTTATGTTAAACAAAAATGAGTTAGTCAGCTTTCCTGAAGAGAAACAGCTGAATAGAAGGGAAGCCTAAGCCACTAGTTTAACAATCAATCATCAGATTAAAAGTGGAAAAGGGGATTAAGTAAATGAAAAAAACTACTCAAACTTGACACACTGAGGCTACAGACTTGTTTGCATCAAAGTTGTAATTGGTTCCTTATTTGTGATATTGGAGTCTAATCTGAGGTGCTTCCAAGAATCTCGTTTCTGATTTAATTAGTATCTTGAAATTTCTCTCCTATATATTTCTAGAAGCTGCACTTTTTTCCCAATGTGCTAACAAGCAGTACTTACCTTCCTAAAATCTCCAATAAGCTTTGACTGATTTTAAATTACAACATACTCTTACTTTAAGTAAAACACCCGTCCAGCTGTTATTTTGTTCTGAAGCAGGCAAAAATTACTTCTTGACTTCAATCCCTAACTAGAAATTGCATTTTATTAATGGAATTCAGAATATCATCTCAGCTTTCCTTGACTGCCTTTTCATATAATTTGAAGTAGCAAATTTGGTGAAGTAGCAGAAACATGCCTTTTTCTTTGAAATGAAGTTCCAGCTCTTGCTACCAGCCCTGCTCACACTGTAGTCAGCTGGCTATAATTAACAGCTACAAGATCCTCAGAGAAGGTGGTTTCAGTGGACAAAGCAATAGGTGTTGCACTCTGTTGTTAGAAGTAGATAAAATTCTGGTTTGTGTGCCTTTTTTTGTTCTCCATGAGTGTATTCAAACAAAAACACTGTATTTGACAGCTAAAGTGATCAATGTCCACGCTGAAGTCTCATCCAGCTTCCAAGAAGGTGCAGCTCCCAGAAACAGATGGGGTCAAACTGCCATCTTCTGTTCCTGAAACATTCCTGGAGTTCCCCATTCTCAACTCTTCCATAGACAGTTTTTGAATGGCTTGGATATAAAACAATGTTGACATACAGTTCATACAGAGACTAGCTCCCTGCTCACTGGGGTAGAGGACTGGGCTCTGCTCTCTCTCAGAGTACCTGTGAAATGAGGAGTTCTGCATTGATTTGACAGAGCCTCCTCCCTGTTTTAAGTGCAGCTCTCCTCAGTCAATGAATAAAGGTAAAATAATTCCTGAGTATTGGATTGGGCCTACCAAGTGATCTGACTGAAGATAAGCACAAAATCTAAGTTTTCAACTGGAGAAAATTAAGTTTAAAGATGCTGTGTTTGGGGGCAAGGTCATGATCAATGCTAAATATTAGCTGAACACTAAAAGCCAGCCACAAATTCAGCTGCAGCACAGAGGCTACACACAAATAGCAGGATGGCAAAAGGTTATTTCTGGAGTTGAATCAGCAAGAAGGATACTAAAGCAACAACAAACAACAGAAAGGAAGAGTGCTGGTAAAAAGACATTTGTTTCAAATTGAGCACACTGTGAGGGCACAGAACCAGCATAACAAAACCAGGCTTTTTCCTCCAACTTGTGTTTAGGAACACTAAGTAGGGTACCTCATAAAATAGCACATAAGAGACTTTCATCTATACAGCTGATGATTCAGAATAACTTATTTCCCCAGACCAAAGGAAGTTATAAGCATAACTACTACAGGAAAAAATGTAAACAAACTGAATTAAAATTTGGAATTGTCTCAAGTATTTTTATGCAGATAAAGTAAAAAATAAAACAAAAGATAACTCTGGATTACAGTGCAAGCTGATGAACTGGTTACATGAAATTATTCAAAATACCAGGAACGAGTACTTGGAATTGAGCAAAAGCAAAAAAGAAATTTGCATTTATTAGGAATGGCAATGCTGTAACATCATAGGCTCACAACCACCTAGAGGATGGATGCGTGGATCATGCTCTGAGCTGCCCATCAAAGGAATGTCTTTCTTACCACTTACTGTACTTTCAGGACTCTGGGGCCGTTAGACTCAGCAGGGTAAAGTTAGCTTTTGTGACTCTGGAACCACCCTAAACTAGCATAAAAGAACAAACTTGTTTTTGGACTTGCAGGGAGCTAACACTTCTGTTCACTATTAAGACTCCTGCTCTTTACCTTCCAAATCAAAATCAATTTTAAAAAGAGTACTTCAAAAGGGAAACAGGACCCCATTTTCTAGGATCTCCAAAAGAACATGTGCTATTAGGCTACAAACAAATGCCTAATACAGTCTAACCCCCTGCAAAAATGGATGTTCCTTCTTAACAAAGGCTTGTGCTCCTAGCCCAAGGGTCATCCAAAGTCTATCTAGGTTGCAAGACACATAGCAGAAGCTTAGGTAGAAGTGCTGACCCCAGACCTGTGGATATCTGCAATCCAGCACAACAGCAAACATATCACATTCAAAAAACGAAGTAGGCCCTTGAAACAGAACTGTCTCAGCTAACTTCGTTCACCTGCAGTGCTCTGTCTTGTCCTGTCTTGGGGATGTAACAGGTGTATTTGTCTGACAGTACCTATGTCTCCCATGCTCCTGTGAGCTATGGGATACCTGAGCAAAGATAAACAGTACCAGTATTTGCAATGATGGCAAATAAAATCACTTCTTTTTGGTGTTAATGTCAAAATTCCTAGTGAGCACCGGTTTGGTTTAAAAACCTTGAAAAAATTCAAATTACTACTGTATCCAAGAAAAGAAACTATTTCAAATCCAGCTGATGTTTGCCTTTCTTTTAAAATACTTTAAATACTTTTAATTTAAATTTAATAACTTAAGTTTCACCAGCTACAGCAGTGGCTTGCTCTCGTGCCTATTGCAACCTGTGAGTGTTACAAAGTATCAAGGGGCTCTGACTGCAGTGAGATTTGAGGAGAACCAGAGAAGAGAGAAAGTTTTACAGGTAGCTTAATGACACTCTGGAAAGAGAAAAGGCCTCCAAAGCCACCTCCTCTGGTGAACTGCCACTGACAGTAATTTGTGGAATGGCCAGTTTCATAAGAACCTTGTAACAGCTGACGAATTTAATTAAATATTAAATTCTTCTCATGGACTTGGCAAATACTTGTGGTTGCCTGGAAGTCCAGATCGAGAATGTCCTCATGAATGGCAGGCAACTCCACCAAGGCTGTGAAAAATTGATCCAGTCCTGGCATCTTCAATCAGTTTTCACTTGCTTAAGGCTCTAAGTAATAAAAATTGGCCAGTCGAAAAGGGGTGAAGAAAAGATGATGTGGGCCACTCTCCCTTCTTGAAGAGGTCAAACCCCATACCTAACCTAGTGGATTCAGCTAAGAGAGGCTGTTGAGCAATGCCTCTGAAAAAACAGGGAGAGCTTTAATTGACTCCTGATCCAGGACAAGCTTTCACTCCCCTTCACAAAGATGAGACAGCCTTAGCTGTCATGCAGAAGCTGGACACTCATTTAATACAAGACTAATAAGTGTCTTGCCCTGAATTCTCAGAGGGTCAGAAGGGTTTTCAAGAAAATCCCTCTCAAGTAATTCATTACAATTCCCAGGCCCTTAACAGGTACAAAAGGAATGTCTCTTCGGTACATACTCTTAAGCAAAATGCCCCCTTGAATGGACACTGCCATCACAGATGAAACACTATTCAAAGCAGGAAGGTTTAAATACTATCAGAGACACAAGCCTGAAACAAAAAGCAGAGAATATATTTTCCACAGTCTGGAATGAAAAAAAGCAACATTGTATCCAGGACTGAAGAAGGCCCAGGAGAAGGGGGAAAAGAAAACAAACAAACAGTTAACATGAAATTTTAGATTGTTTCTTGTTCTTACCTTGTCTAACAAAGCCAAAGCTACTACAGAGTGTTATTTCATCTTTATTTTGTTTGTATCAGAACAACTGGGTATGATTCTAAGTGACCCAACATTGCCCTCTACCAGGCCTACATTTCCACCTTGGGAACAACGTTATCTTGATTTCATCCTTCAAAATGTATCAGTTGCATGGATGTGTCACGGAAAAAGTTCTCTGTCACTTGCAGACAGCTACTTATCCAGACAAATCCAGTTAGTGATATAAATCTGCACATTTAGTATACTGATATTTCCTTATATTTGTCTAATACTGCTTTTTTTAAACTGGGGCCATTGTAGGAGAATCTGGGAACCACAAATACCTAACAGGTGCAAAAAATAAGAAACTAGAGACTAGTAACAGCACTAAAATTTAGGTTACTCATCTCTCTTCTTGATCCAACAGGTGACCATTTTCATTGCAAGAAACTTTTCAAGAAAATCTGGTCTCCTACACTCAAAAACGTTTCCTTTAGCCTGGAGGAAAAACGACCTCCACAAAGCTGGCAAGCAGCGAAACTGGAAGTGGGACCGCTGTGATCCTCTGGAAGTTTTCAGAAGATGAGAATGTAAATATACCTTCAAGTGAGCATGTGCTACTACAGTAAAAATCTTACTAGGCTAACTTCTCCCAGAATCTAAGGATGGGAAGTTAATCCATACTTGATATAATAATTGGCTGCTGGTTTTTACCAGGGACCTCCCCAAACACCAACAGGGATCTGAGCTCAAAGCCTGAGCTCTAACCAGTCTAAAAAGTGCCCCCTCCCATCATTTTAAGGGTGACTAAATTAGAAGATTATGGGGATACAGAACCATAGTGGATTTACAATATTACTTATTAAATATTTAAAAAATGCTATTTACCAGGAAAATTTTAAATTTCATAATTTGATTTTATTTGGTTAAATAGAAATAAATTTGTAACATTCTAGTGATGTACTGTATTGATGTATAGTTGACCAAAGCAAATGCAAAGATGGAGTATGACACAGTATGGCACATTTCATTACTGGGAAACACTCCAAAAACTACCAGTTTAACAAAAAAGACCCACAAAACAAAACCCAAACCACAAAACCACTCACTCTTGAGATGAAGTAGGAACAAACTTTAGCAGTTACAGACATAGATGTGACTTTAGTGTTACACTACCACAGATTGTTTTCAAAATTCATTTTTACATTAGGAGTTGTGACAAGCAATTTTTTTTATTCTAAATATTTCCCAGAACAATCCCTGAGAAGACATCTCTCAGATTCTTACTGAACTCTTGATCTTTTAATGCAAACACACTTTGGATAATGGCGATTGTGACTCAGGGCTGACAATGAGCAGACCCTCTAAATACAGAGCCCTTGACTATATATATATATATATATATATAATATATGTGAGTTAACTACACTTCTCACAGGCTCCATTTCCTCTCTTCACAGAGGTTGTCATACACTCCCACCAATTCCATTCCCCCTCATTTACTATCCTTTCCTTCCTGAGCAAAACTGCCAGCCCAATTCCCTGACCTGTCTCTAAAGGATCCCTGCCTTGTGCTCTTTATGCCCCTCAACTAAATGGAATCTCTTGTCTTTCTTTCCCTTCTTCTTTTCAGAGAAGAGAGAATTCAAGAACTATTGTGAAAAATACAGGCTATGTGTGATCCAAAGATTAGAAATGCAAAATAATAGGTTCTGGCAAAAGACAGGCCTCTTTTCCTATAGATTTTGCTGTTGGTGATAGGAAATAAATGTAAGCAGTGGAAGGAAAAGTGAAGCTCTGGTGGCTCATTAACAGATATTAGGTTGTTTCAGTTATCCTGAAAAAATGCAGTGTTAGGTCCTTCCCCACCACATCGGTGATACTTGCATGAGGAAGAAGATACTTCACACTCCAATCAGAAAAAATCTGTGCCCATATCTATCAAATATATGCCAAAAAATGGCACTAAAACCCACTAAAACACTTTCTTTATAAGGCCAGCTCTCCAGTGGAATAATACCATAAGAAGATGTGTTTTGGGGTGAAGAACTGGATATAATTGATGGGAGTTTTTCAGTGTTTTCAAAGACTAACAAATCAATAGCCCCATATTTTGGGTAGGTCAAAACAAACTGTCTAGATAGAGCATGACAGGTGCACCTTTCCTAATAGCTAGAGACCCAGCCTTGGAATCGGAGGATATGCTTCACTATGGCTTGCTGCCTAACCTTCCCAAGGTCATTTGTCAGGACACTTGACAAATAAACCACATCATATCCAATTCACTTCCCACATTCACACCAATGTAAACCAGAGTTAGAGTGAAGTTTACAAAGCTGTGGAGGAAAATTAAACTTTGCCCCCAAAGAAGAGGCTGATGGTGTTAAATGCTTATTTAAACTTGGTCCAGTCATTAAAACACCTCTAATCACGTTCTCCTGTAAGTTAAATTAGAAAGTTTCTTTACAATCTACTACCTTAAATCAGAATTTAAGAGTAGCCAACTTTATTATTATTTTGATATAATTCTTGGGGAACAAGGTAGGTTGAGGTGACAAAGATACATAAAGACTTTGGCCTCCAGGCTGAGCAGCTTGAGAAGACCCCAAGCTGAACAACATGGCTGAAAAGTTGTCTGCAAAGAAAAGAAAATCTGAACTGTCCCCTTCCCTCAAAAACTACAAACAAGCAGGCAGCCTCAATCCTGTTCCTAGCTGGCAGCAATAGGAATCTTCTCAAAGACTGGCAAGAGCAGAAATCTCTATCTCTCTCTCTCTGAGTTTTTCTAGGTCAAAGCTAAGGTTCAGCAGCTGGAAATCAGTGTTGGAAATCTTACACTGCTGCTGACTTTCTAGAAAAAAAAAGATTTCATTCAGAAATCTGTCAGCCTGGCACTGTTAACATAAGCAGCAATGTCACAACAAAGCCTATACAGAACCTCCTTGTAGTTAGCAAATGGCTTAAATGCATTAGTATTACTTCATTGGTGTAGACTGCTAACCTGGAATTACCACACAGCCTAGGAACACCTCACTCCTGTGCAGTTCGATGCCACTGGTAAGGGTGAGATACAGCACCGTATGCTCCCTGATAGAAGCACAGTTCAAGCACCTCGAGCCATGGCAGAGCAAACAGCTTTCCTTGTGCCTTGCAACACTGCAGTTACGCATACACATCCCTCAGTACTGTTCAAGACAGTATTGCATGCAAAGAGAGGGGCTACAACAGCAGCACTTTATCTCCTCTTTTGTACAGCACAAACTTTTTTTTAGTACCACGGTAGTTGCACAGGGAGCATTCCAAACACGGCTTGAGAAGCTTACGTCTTAGTATTCACAGAAACAGCTTGCTGGCCGTAAGGCAACACCAGCCAGATACACTGCAGGGAATTTTTTTGCTTGAGTATCACTGACTTGTCAGGTGGGATCCTGAGCACTACAAGGCAAACAGCTTTGCTGCAGGATTCACCCTCACAGTTAAGCCCAAGCAGCCCACACTTCGCCACGGAGGGCATGGCTGTGACTTCTAGGCCTGGCTGCAATCAAGATGAACTTTTTCCCACCAGACACCTGAACACTGGGAAAATGCCACCCAGCCCATGAGGCAACTTTACAGCAGTGTCTCTCTGAGTCCCACCTCAACGACGGCCCCCAAACCCTCGTGCTGGGCGAAGGCCGGTAAACGGCTCCGCTGCCCACCGCTGGAAGAGATGCCGACATCCATTTTGGGAGTGGGAGAGCCTAGCACTGATGGCAAAGTTTGGGGCCCTGTCCGAAGTTTGGGGGCAGAACAAGAGGTGCACAGAGAGGGCTGACTAACACACACGTACGAACACCCGGCCGCTGAGCTGCGAGGTCCGCGCCGCTGACCGGGCGAGCAGTGCCGGGCGCCCCTCGCCCCGCCGGCGGCAGAGCGGCCAGTGTGCGCCTTCGAGGCCGCGCACCGCGACAGGGCCGGGCGGGACATAGGACGAGGAGCAAGTTCGGGTCGCACAGAACTCCTTCCCAGAGACTGGGGCAGTGCAGGCCCGGCGCGGTCCCCGCTGAGCTCGGCGCCGCCGCACGGCCCGGCCGCAGCCCGGCCTTGGCGCAGCGACCGCCGCCGGCAGCCGGACCCGTGTGCGGGGAGCCGCGGGGAGCTGCGGAGGGGATCCAGAGGGGGCTTCCCCGCGGCCCCCGGGGGCGGNGCGGAGCCCTCGCCCGGGAGCCGCCGTGGCGGCGGGAGGAGCGGAAAGCCAGGACGGAGACTAGTACATCGCGGCTGAAGCCGCCCCCTTCCCTCCCTCCCTGTTACCTGCTTCCCGGGGACACTTTGGAGACGCCTCCAACATCGGCAAACACTAAAGAGAACTGACCCCGCCGCCGCGGCGGCCGCCGCCGGCCCCAACCACTGCGCCCCCNCAGCGCTGCCCACCTGTGCCCCCGCCCGCCTCCTTCGCCCCTCGTCGGGCGGGGGTCTGGCGGCGGACTGGGGCCCCCTGGGCGGATGGCGGGGTCGGCGCCGCCGCCCCCCGCCGGAGCGGAGCGGAGCGGGCCGTG
>WAAE01019121.1:0-26177 GCA_013400495.1 Nicator chloris
TTTTTTTTCCCCATGAGAGTACACCACTGCAAATTAGAGCTTTTTAACTTTGAGCCAGACTGCATTTCCAGATTACTGGAAATGGCAACATAGTTTGACCTTATCTATCCTCACCCTACTGGCCTTTAAAGTATAGAACAGGGCTGTGGTAGAGCTGTCTACTTTGGTTTTGCACCTTTTGAGAATTCATTAATTGCATTACACTTGGCATGGTTGTTTGTAAAATTGGACCCAGGCAGTGATTTATTTGAGAAAAATCAATAACGTTGAATTTGACAAGGAATAGGTCTTATAAGCCAGGTGGAATTGGATACAACTGGGAAATACTGTGATAGTCCAGCATTCTCCTTTTCTAATTCCTCTTTCTGCTCTCTCTTTTCTCTGATCCTTTAGATGTGTGTCAGTGCATTACTTGTAGGTATTTAGATAATACAGACATTATTGCTGCTCTTTCTACTCCACCACTACCGTCACCAACTGTGAGGAGATCCTGATATCCAGCAGGTGAAGTTTCTTCACTCATTCTTCACCCTTCTATTACCTCCATCAATTGTGCTCCTTCTTAAGGTTTCTGCAGGCTTTCTTAGAACACCAGGCATATGAGTTTCTGGAGACTTTTTCACAGGAAAATGGAAAGAAGAATTTGGTCTCTCCATACAATGGTTCTCACCATATAATTTGGTGAGAACCATAATTCTGTGGGAGCCACTGGATGCCTGCAAATTCTCTGAGCATTGTGAACGCACAGATCATTTCTTTGGATTATGTTCCACGAGTTTGAAGTCTTCTGGCTGTCTCTGACCCACTACACATGTGCATCAAAGTCAGTCTGCAATAGTGCTGCAGATCTGAGATGGTCTGGAACTCTCAGAGTCATTGCAAAAGCTCTCTACAGCTCACTTATCATACCTTGGTCCAGGCAGTCCTGAACATCTATATGGATTCCTATAATTATGATTTTTTCTCTGATTGCTCTGATATCACCTTTGTTTTCTCCTTCCTCCTCCTACTCTCTGTACTTCCAGATGTTTTAATTTTCTCAACTTCACTCTCTCAGCTTTATGTATTTGGCAATCACTTTTATCCCAGAATGTTGTGAGGAGACTCTTCAGTGTAGTAGGCCTCTCCTAGCCTACTCAGAAGAGAATAAAAAACAGAAAAAAGAAACTAAAATAGCTCAAGAAATCCACTTAGCCTAACCATGTAAAATCAGGTTGTTCAGACTTTGAGAGCAATATCCTTTTGTATTATCTTGAACATATTAACATATTTTTTTCTTCCACTACTCTTTCTAAGTTTTGCTTGTCTCTCTGTCTTAATTTTTGACTGTGAACCTTTCCACCCCCTGCCCCACTTCCTTTTTCCCCATTCTGTAAGAGATCATAGATGTAATCTGAATTATCTGAGGACAAGGGCAAATAAATGTGTGCTGGCTGATTGATACTGGTCAGCCAGTCTGAAGAAAACACATGGCTTCTCTGTCTTTTATCTCAGAGATAGGAATTGCTATGGAAAATTCTTAGCTACTACTGTGGCCTGTGTCAGAGTCAGGTAAGGAAGCACGTAGTAGCTTTATAGAGATAAAAGCTTTCGCTGTGCTTAATTTTCTGGCTAGAACTCTATCCCATTTTTCTAGGAATTTTATAAGCAGTAATTTTAGCACAGAGTTTTCCCCATGACCAAACTTTTGTTTACATATTTTTGATATGACACCTTTTTAGAAGATGATGTGTGGGAAGGTGTGGTGTGGGAAGAAACTGCTGCACTTTGGTTAAAGCACCAAGCATACACTTAATAAAAGGCAGAAGGGGGACACATTTTTTCCTTCAACCTTGAAAGAACTTCTTTGTATGCTTATGGTACTAAAGGTTTTCTTCTTAATTTGTTGTTTGATCCTAGTTTCTTGGCCTGATTTAATGTCCTTTATTTTCAGAATTAAAACTTTCTATCCTGGTTTCTTTGATTTCCCTAGCAGTGTTCTCATGTCTGTTTGTAATATTTCTTTGTATTCTTCCGTGTTGTCTGCTCTGTCTGTAACACACCTTTCTCTGGTGTAAATTCAGGGTAAAATCTGAGTGGTGAGGAAAAGTACTTTTCTATTTTTCTCCTGTTCTGGAGAGCTTTTGTACAGTTTTCTTCAGTGTGCACTTAATATCTTCACCAGGAATGAAGTGTATGACTCTGCCTAGCAGACTAGGTCTCCAGTATGACTTTCCCATGTTACTTATGAGAAGCTTGCTGTGTGTCTTTCCTGTGTAGTTGCACTGGAGGTAGTTTGGGCACAGAAAACCTTTACATGCTAAGATGAAAGTGATATGTGGCCATGGAGGTTTTTGTTGTTATGGATGAGGATGGTTCCTTCCTGGGAAATCCCATTTATGTTCTTCCGATACTAGAGAGATGACAGATACATTAGGATGGTCACAAAACAATTTTGCAATTATTTTGTAAGCAGAAAAATAGGATCTATAAAAAAGTTTAAATTAAGGGCAATCAAGAATTTTCCAATCAAGAGCTGATTCATAGCTCATTAAAAAATGTGTTTTTTTACAAATGAAAAACACTTGAGACTTCATGTGTTATTCTTCTGTGGATATCATGGACCATCTAGTCACAACATACTCATGGTAGTCCTTCCTGCATTATTCAATAGAGAGATGTAGCTGGGAAGAAAACTGCATTTCACTTATGTCTTTTTATTCTGTTTTGTGTAGCAACAGGATAAGGTTCTGTCGCTTTTGCAAGCATTCATATTCTGATCTCTAACAAAAGACTTGAATATCTGTGGGTTGTGTGAAATATACAAAGAAACTGCTGCTTTCAGAGCTATTTCCCTACAGCAGAGGAAGCAGCCAATGCTCTGGGGGGAATAAACTCCCGTTGGCTGTCCTAAACTATTACTTATACTAAATTCCTTTTAGTTTATCCTGCACCTTAAATAGGTAGGTAGAATTGATGTCATTTAATAGCCAGGATATTCATAGGAATGACCTACATGTAGAGGACATAGACTGTAAACAAAATTGCATTTTTTCATTAGTTACAGTACAAATCAATTCTGGGTAACAGAGACATCCTAATAAGACATTTTTTTCATACCTTTATGATCAAGGTGAACCTTAAAATAGTTGTGTAGTATACACATATAATAATAAATTATTAAGCATACAGAGATAAGCTGGATCCATTCAGCAACATCCAGCTGCTACTTATAAAAACAGTGTTCTGAGAATTATGAATAGGTCACACTTTAAAAAATGTGTTACTATACTATAGTGTAGAGGACATAAATCTACTTATACATTCTCCTCTGAGGTTATTCCTAGATACACTCTCTGTAACCTGCAGGAAGGTTAGTCCCTTGTATTATGTAGGCGTGGAAACATGAATTTCCAAGAGGATTACACCAGAGATTTCTGTAATTCATTTTCCTCTCTGACAATGACTGGCATGTATTCACAAGTGAGTATTAAATGTGATAAATTTGTAAGCTAGGTTCCAAGTCAATCAATTAGCTGCATGAAAACTACTAATCTTGGATTACTTATGCTCTGGATATATTTCTACCAGCTCTGTATGCACTAACGATGTGTTAAATTATGGAGCTGTGGTGGTTGCTACAAAAAATATGCAATCTATAGTCTGAGGCAGGTCAGCCAAAAAAGGCACCTAGACATTAGCAGTGTAGAATCCCTCAGACAGATCAATGAGACTATCTAATACTGATATAAGTTAAAGGAAGCAGCCCAGCAGAAAAGGTAAAATTTCAGGGCTGATATAAAGGAAAAAAACCTAATATGTCAGGAGACTAACAGAGAAAAGGGGCAATACACATCTGGACAAGTGAATCAAGATCTGATGGGTCAATACCTATGTTGGTAAGGGAAGTTTTCAGAGGAAAATGTCACATTTACAATAGAATTTGAATTGTGTATGTAAAAGGTTTTGAAATAAAAGGCTCACATAGACATAAAAAAAAAAAATGCAATGCATCAAGTGTTCCCTTTCCAAAAAGAAAACTAAAAAGAGAAAAAAACCCCAAACCACCAAACCCAAACCCTGGACATGCTGGATATCCCCAGAATCCAACATACTAGCTGCTGTAGAGTACAGATAAATCACAGCCAATCAAAAGCAGTAAGTTAGAGTGAGTACTTGGTGTGTTGATCTGTTTTTCACTGGCAGCATTTATTCTTCAGAGTTGTAACAACTTAATAGTGGAAGAGAGGTAGCCTCGGATGGCTACAGAAACTTTTACTTCTTGGTCACAGTTTGAGTCCAGCCTGGGTTTTCCGAGGCACACAGGAAAAAGCAGATGCTGCTGTCCTGGCATAATGCAGCTGTGCAGTTTTCATTCTCTGCCCCTGTGTGAACAATCCCACCCCAGATGGAGCCTGCTGCTGGAACCCTCCTTTTGCTGCATCTGCTGTACCTGCAGCCTGGCTGCCTTCAGCCCACTTCGCAGTAACGCACACCACTGACAATTTTTAATTGGAAGACCAAAGACATTAAAGAATTTGCAAGCAGTTGCTTGTAATCACAGCTTAGTGAAAGAGACATGCAGTCCCTGAGCGGAATGATGAACCAAACCAATAGAGGTTACACTATGGAATAACCCAAAAAGGAAGCATTGCTTCTGGGATGTCAACTCATCTTTATCTGTCAGCAGTGAAAACACAAGAAGGCTTGCCCTTTTGAAAAGTAAACAGAAAATTATACCTCCAACACAAACCCAAGCCATTAAAAAGGCAGCTTTTATTCCTTCTCATAATGTTCAGGAACATAAGGCAGTAGCACTGATGTGGCTCCACAGCTGTTGCCAGGGGAAAGTAGGAATGTAGCCTGCCACATCTGGGGTGACATCTTTGAAGAGGCACTTAATCTGCAGTGCAGAGGTATGCTAAGCCTCTTTGTTTTCTTTGCCAGTTCTCAAGCTAATACTGCTCCTGGAGAGCAATGCTGATTTCAAGTCAATGGGTGAGATGAAAGAACAATTAAGGACAGTGATGCTTTATGCATTGTGGAAAACATAAAGAGCACAATAGCATAATTCCTTGATCACTCCGGCAGAAGATTTACTTTGCCACACTTTAAAGTTGTAGGTTCCCAGTTTCTAAAACAAAAATGACAGGAATTTTTAATCACTGAGTGTGTGTTTTGTGAATTGAAGGGGGCATTGAAAGACTGGAAAATAAAAGGTATCTACTGCTATTACACTGATGTGTTTCTATCAGATCAAAGCATTTTCTTCTCTGTAGCTCTTCAGAAACAATTTGCCAGTATTGCTAGGAAGGCATTACACAAAGAAAGACATCAGATGAACAAACAAACACAAGAGAAGCTCTAATAAGTAAAAATGCCTTTATGTCACTATTCCCATTTTCTAATAATTGAAAAACTCAGAATCCAGACCTTTCAGGTTGCTGTTTAAAAAAAAAAAAGGAAAAATAGAAGAAGGGAGATGAGAGAGAAAGAAAATACAGAAATTCTGATCTCAAATATCTAGCCTAAACTTTTGTCTAGTTTGTGGGGGGATAACATTTATTCCAAAGACAGAAGAAGAGGCTGAGTCTTACAATAGGTTTGCCAGGCATTTGAATCTTCAGATTGATGTGCTATGTTAAAGTCTGCCTTGTTTCATTGTGTTAAATGACGAAGTATGAAGTTAGGATATTACTAGTTGGTGCAGAGCCCTGCACTTAAATTAGTGTTCTTTTAGTATTTAAAAGAATATTTTTTATTTCATCTTGAATGGTGAAATGACTTTAATTTCTATTTTTGAAGATACGTCTCTTTGTACACTCATATAAACATATATATCTCCTTGCACACACAGCATAAATTTCTTTTACCAGTATAAAAATTTGACCTTCTCATGTATGTGACCCTTTAGTACTTAAAGAATGCATTGTTTGCAAGTACTGTTTGGAGAACTATCACTTTGGGCCAGAAATAAGGGGGTTGTTCAGTGATGGACCAAAATTCATGTCTCAGCCCCCACTTTTTACTAGACAAACATAGGAAAGCAGNGAGTCTTACAATAGGTTTGCCAGGCATTGGAATCTTCAGATTGATGTGCTATGTTAAAGTCTGCCTTGTTTCATTGTGTTAAATGACGAAGTATGAAGTTAGGATATTACTAGTTGGTGCAGAGCCCTGCACTTAAATTAGTGTTCTTTTAGTATTTAAAAGAATATTTTTTATTTCATCTTGAATGGTGAAATGACTTTAATTTCTATTTTTGAAGATACGTCTCTTTGTACACTCATATAAACATATATATCTCCTTGCACACACAGCATAAATTTCTTTTACCAGTATAAAAATTTGACCTTCGCATGTATGTGAGCCTTTAGTACTTAAAGAATGCATTGTTTGCAAGTACTGTTTGGAGAACTATCACTTTGGGCCAGAAATAAGGGGGTTGTTCAGTGATGGACCAAAATTCATGTCTCAGCCCCCACTTTTTACTAGACAAACATAGGAAAGCAGCAAAAAGCCTGCTACTGTTCACAGCACTCAGAAATTACTCTGTTTAAAGCAGACATTTCAGACTAGAATTTTCTAAAATTTCTAAGATTTGTACCTGATTTGGAAAGGAAAATAACCTCAGAAAATCAGAGTGGTGAACCATTTTTTTCATTTATGAAAAAGTGTCATCGAAAATGTGTAGCACAGGTCAAGGCCTATGATAATACCTCCAGGGAGTTTTTTGACTTGCTGCCACCCAGTCAGTTTAACCGGAAAAAGTAATTTGGGTAGCAGTCTCCTGTTTCCCTTCTCTCTCTGATGGGCTGTGTGACTGTGGACAGGTCATTCAGGGTTTGATCCAAAACCCATTAATGTCAAGAGAAAGACTCCTGTTGACTTCAGTGATCTTTATATTGGAATCTGTGTTTCTGCTTCTTGCCTGGATGCTACTAACTTCCATTGTATGTATTTGAAAGCTGGAGTCTTCCTGTGCTTCAGTATTCTCATATCTAAAAAGTCTGTGGTGGGACAGCTTAATTAGTATAATCTGTGTTAACATTTTACTACATAATCTTATTCAGAGACCTAAGACTATTAAATAATAAAACACGACCTGAAAGATTTGTAAGGTTGTGCAAGGAAAAATAAATAAGAAATGAATTTATAATAATATCTGAATGTTTTGAAACATATTCCTAGGCTTAATGGACAAAATAAGTCAATTTTTCTATGGTTATGGTAGAATTTGTGTGTTTAACTTGCTGTTCTGTGGCTGAGGGGTGGTGCAGGAGAATGGCAAAGGGGAGCATGGCATGGAAATCTTGTCAGCATGTCCAGTTGTTGGGATGTGCAACAGGTTGGTTGGACTGGGGCTCAGTCTTCATTTCTGAATAGATCTTTCAGGTTTGTTTGGTTTTGTTCGTTTTGGGTTTGTTTTGGTTTTCTATTTCTAAATCAGTATGGAATTCATGACAGCATTTTACCTAGTTTCATGATTTTTAGGAATTTTTTACCTTTTTTTTGTGCTTTAGCATTCTCCACTGTTCAAAAGCCATTCCCTAAGACTGTAGTGCCTTCTGCTTATGTTGCCCCTCTAAGACAGTGGCCCTGATAGGAACCACATGCCTAAAATGTACTGTCTTCACTCTTGTTTGCAGGTTTTCTTACTGTAACATATGGTCAGCTCCAGTGCCATGTGAGGCTGATAGAAATTTGGTAATCGTGTTAAAGACATAATTTTTATACTGTTAGCTCCCTTATGTTGCCAACACATACAGAAAAGGAGAATTCTGCTTTCAGTATTTTCTCATGAAACAGCAAGAAGGAGTCAAGTCAACTGTGTCACCTCAGATGCTCACCTCAGTTAGCCAGGGTGTGGCAACTGCACCGTTCAGCTTGATGTCATGGTGAAAATTGCTGAAGGTGCACTCGATTCCTTCATTTATATCATTAATGAAGATATTAAATCACATTGGTCCCAATATGGACCCCTGAGGGACTCCACTGGTCACTGATATTCATTGGGACTCTGAGCCAGTGACCACTGCTCTCTAGCTGTGACCATCCAGCTGCATTTCATCACTCTCTGATGACTCTCTGAATCACAAGCATTTTGGGTAGATGGATTTTATTTCTTTTCTTCTTCATCCCTACCTTTGGAGGCCTTCTTTTTGTCCCTATGTCGGAAAGGTAAAAACAGTTGCATTTTTCATATTGGCAATAAACAGTGGAGCATTGGGTTTGTTGTTCCATTTTGGTATTTAAGTGGACAGTTGAAAGAAGTAAAAAGGCCTTAAAATGTCATGTATTAGATATGTAAAATGAGGTGGTGGGTGGGTGACGGAAACAACAGAGCAGGGATATACAAGTGCTGGGAAAACATGCTTTAGAAAATGAAATAGCTTTTGGCTCTGAAAGAACCACATCTGAATGTTGGTCCCAGATTTCCTGCGGTAGCTGGTTATGTGTATGGAACACTGCCACTTTAAAATTTATTTACAGGTGCTGTGTCTGTATGGACAAATTATTTTCTATAATTACCCATATTCTTTTAAAGAAAAGAACCCCAGGAGTGCCTCATGATAATGCAGTAGACCCATTGAGCCACAACGCATCATCTCCCTCCTTAGAAGCAGACATTGAAGTGAGGTGAGCTGAAGATGCCACTGCCACAGCAGGTAGCTCAGCACACTCACTTGGCTGAAGTAGAGATGCCTGAATGGATACCAGTTCCCTTCCCCCTTCAAAATGCTGTGCCATCCCACTCCTCTGCATGTGCTAGCTTGCCCAGCTGTACCCCTTTATGCCTCCTATGGGCAGACACACAAAAGCATTGCACATAAACATTGGTTCTGCTTCCACACTATGCACATTCTCATTTACATAGATAGGTAGATAGATAGATAGATAGATAGATAGATAGATAGATAGATAGATAGATAGATAGACAGACAGATAGATACATACATACATACATGCATGCATACCTACATACATACCTACATACATACATACAGACAGACAGACAGACATACAGACGTACTCACAAAGCTTGCAGCTGGGAGCCCAAGTGGATAAGGTGTTGGGCTATAAGCAAACTGCAGAACTACACAAGAGAAAACAAAATAAAACCCAAACTGCCACCTTCAGAAAGATGTGGATTGCATTCAAGCCTAGTGTGTCAGAGTACTCCTCACTCCCCATGTACCTCTCTCAAGGGATTTGGACATCCTCTTCATTTTATGTTGCTATGGCTGAGATGAAAAGAGATCAGAGTGCCACCCTTTGTTTTTAGATGTTCTTAGCCAGTGCCTGTGAGTTCCTTCACATGTGCACACTTGCACCCATGCACACCACCCTCTCTGTGATATTCAAACTTATAAGCCTTGTGTAATTGTTGTAAACAACAAATACAGTAAAGCGAAAAGCTAAACCAGTATTTTATGCCTTTCCACGAAGTCCATCCAGCCTGAAAATACTTTTGAAGTGCAAGTGCAAAAACTAATCTTGCTCTTAATAACCAAAGGATTTGCAAATAGCTTCTTAATAACATTTGTCACTCCTGTGCCTTCATTACAAGACAATTATTCAAGTCCCGTGTTTCTAAGTGCATAGCTTTTGGGATGGCATCCACTACACAAATTCCCTTTCAGTCTTCTAATTTTTCTTTCTCCTCCTCCAGCAGGTGACAGACATAGTAAAATGTTTCCCTGGCATACTTCATATGGCAAGATATTTTCAGTGATCTGTATAAATATTGTGAATTTTGCCTTGCCTAAGCCTCTAAAACGCTAGTATATGAGACTGGAATCTTGAGTCAATGCCTGTGAGACTCTGAAGTAATGCACCAATGCAAGAAAATGGAAACCTGCCTATGCAGACATATGAAGTCACCTTCTAATTATTCTAATTCCCATGTCTAAATATATTATTTCATGGTAGCAGGGTGAACTAGAGCATTTGGAAATTACCTGGCATTCAAGATCGTAATTTCCCATCAATTCAAACCCCTTTGACCTGTGTGGGGAAAACATCTTCAAAAGTTGAAACGCTTAATAAAAAGAGACTTCTCTGCTCTGCAGATTGCAGTGTGCTATGGAAATACCCCAACGAACGTTAAATGAGCTTGTTCAAAGGCCACAAGCAGAAGAAGTAGACAGATCTGTACAAGCTAAGGCAGTTTTGCAGGTTGTCTTAGGCAGAAAAGTTTTGTGATCCAAGACAGTTCATTTAAAGATTTCTGGGCTATCTCTGTGCTCAGCTGCAGAAGGCTGGGGAGAGTTTGTTTCACAGGCCTTAGATGATTAAAGTAAGTATACTGTTTAAGCTAAATTTTTACAGCACTCTTATGGATACAAATAAATAATCTGAAGAGATCACTTATCCAGTCTCTTCTAAATGTCTATATTTGGACAAGATAAACCTCACCCTTTTCTCTCCACTGAATGTAGAGGGCTTAGATTTCTAGCTTTGAGATAGACATCTACACGTTACAGTCTAATGCAAAGGACATAGATCCCCATCTCTACCTTTTTAGATAAGTAGAAAAAAATCATCTATTTCTCTCAGTGCTGTGCTAATTCTGAATTCTAAATGGAGCAATATAATCAGAACCTTGAATTTGTATGCATCAGAAATGAACACAGGTGCTTGGTTGTTAGTCTTCCTCTGATGGTTGGACCACATGAACATCTGGGGTTATGTGGTCTTGTTAATGTACAAGGCATTGAGATCCATATGTTTCTGGGTGCACTGCAGAGGGAACATGTAGTAATCCTGCATTGCGTCATCACACTAGCCTAATACAAGACCAAAGGCACTGCATGTCAGAAAACAGTATTCAGTCATTAAAGACCTCAGTGTTTGAGATATTTATACAGCTAGTGACAGAATTAGGTGAAGAACAACCTACTGACCACCCCACCCACTTCCCCTCCTCCCACCCTTTTAGACTGAATTTACTAATTTGCTCACGGAGGAAAGACAAGAAGAAATGTTCACTACAAAATACTGTTCAGATATATGAACAGTGGTTGAGCTCTGAGCTCAAAGCTGCTACTAGTGTTGGACCCCATCTTGCCCTGTGCTAGTGTGTAGGTCTGAGAAGCTGTTCCACTTTGGACCTGTATTTGGGAACTCTACCTAAACCACATAAAAAAGGAGTTGGCAATTTCTAAATGAAGTATTGCATTTCAAAACTGCAGAACTGAGTGTAAAAATTCTGTGTCCTGAGATTAAAAGTCTTTAACACTTTGTTGGTGTTAACCTTGATGTTCCTTCTGAAACCCTGAAAAGAGCACTCATTAATCAAACAAAAATTGTCATCCTCCCATGATAAGGCTTAAAAAGCCAAAGCTGTTTACAGATGTAGAGATGAAGACCACTAATGTTAGTAAGCAGGAAAGAAGGCTGCTGTCTTCCCAAATCCTGGCTCAAATTTCAGTCAGTAATTAATAACGCACTGTGAGTTATCTGCTTTTAACAAAAAGTAAACTCTGAGTTGCAGGTTAACAAACCTTAAAGAGAGACAAAGGTCTGAACCAGACATAATTCAGGAAGAAGGAGTTGCCCAACACAATAAAAACAAAGAAAGGTATTTTAATGTAAATCAATACCCAGAAACTGGTGAATAGAGATAGAAAAAGTTCAGATATGTTGTACACTATGCTGATTTCTCTATGGTTTTTACTGCTGTGGTGCCTCACTCAGATAGTTTGAACCCCTTTGTAATCTTATAGCCTGTGAATCATTCAAATTCTATTAAATCCTACATCTTTGCTCAGCATTTTAATTTATAGTACTTGCACTAGGTGGCATAGAAGGGAGAGGTCTGTCCTCATATCTCTTAAAAAGAAAGATGTCCTTTAGCCTTTAAACTGTTTCATTAGCTTATCCACCATTTTGTGTGATTCCAACTGTGGGCTTTTCAGAAATGGAACCAGTACCAGTGCAGAAGGAGAAGTGAATCTGTGTGCAAGAAGTGAAACATGCACACCTGGCCCACAGTACACAAAAATTAGAAAAATTCTCCAAAAAATGTTCCTACTAAAACACTATGTTCTGTACTGTGGCCCATGGTGCTTTGGCAAGACTTAGACTATTCAAAAAAAGTGTAAAGAGTTTTAAGGGCTTTAATTCCCCCTTTAATATCAACCAATGAAAATAGAAAGATTGCAATCATAGAAATTAGAGAGAGTTGAGATTTATTTGACTGCTGCACTATATTTTTCTTCTTATACCCAGAACAGTTCAATACAGAGGGTGTTCCTCTTGGTCTCATTTTGATTTTAGTTACTTTTATTGGGGCTATTTCCCTGTCAAATTTCTCAAGCACATGTTCCCGCTGAAGCTGTGTAAACAAGTCTCAGAGAAGCTGATGAATTTTGCAAGTTTAATTTTCTGATGGATTTGCTAGCTTTCATTATTTTGAGCAAAGAGACCTGACAAAAACTGTTTTGGTCACCAGCTGCCCAACCCCAGACATTATCTCCTGCACTCTGTTCTGCTTCCCCCCCTTCCTAGTGGTTCTTCTAGGGAATGATCCTCCATTATCCAAGCAAGGAAAAGGTTGCACTGGCTCTTTTGCAGGTCCACCAACAGCCATGGTCTGAAACAGTGCTCTACGTGAAACCTGCTGTAGGGTCATAGCCTGATCTCTGTAAATCTCATCCTAATCTCTTGCTTAAGGAGAAGGTAACTTCAAACATGAATCTTAATTTTTATTTTAGAGCATGCATTACAAAATGATGTTGCAGGGCTCGATAGACGTGTAATAGTTTGACACTGGACAAATGCCAGGCACCTACGAAAGCCACTCACTCTCCCTCCCCTGCCACAGCTGGACAGAGGAGAGAAAATTTAATGAAGACTTCATGAGCTGAGATAAGGACCTGGAAAAAACACTCCAAGGGAAAACAGGTTCAGTTTAGAAATACAAAATGAGTTTATTACTAACAAAATCAGAGATGGATGATGAGAAGTAAAATAAGCCCTTAAAAACATCTTTTCTTCCCCTGACACCTCCCCTTTCCCACTGACAGTGCAGGGAGAGAGGGGTTTAGGTCAGTTTGTCATCTGAGGTTTTTTTCTGCTGCTCAGGGAGAGGAGTCCTTCCCCTGTGAGATTGTGGTGTCCCTCCCAAGGGAGAAAGTTCTCTGGGAACTTCTCCAGCATGCTTCCACTCTCAGAAGCAGCAGTCCTGCCAAAGCTGCTGCAATGTGAGTCCCTTCAATGGGCAGACAGTCCTCCCAAATCTGCTGTGGCGTGGGTCACTCTTCCAGGGGTGCAGTCCTCCAAGGACAAGCTGGTCCAGCCTGGAAGCAGGGACCTCCTCTCTCTGCTGGATCTCCCACTGGATCACAGCCTCCTCCAGGCATCCACCTGCCCTGGTGTGGGCACCTGCTCCCCATGAGCTGTGGGGGGATCTCTGCATCCCCCGTGGATCCCCATGGGCTGCAGGGACACAGCTGCTTCACCATGGTCATCACCACGGCCTGCAGAGGAATCTCAGCTCTGGAGCACCTCCTCCCCCTCTTTCTCCACTGACTTTGGTGTCTCCATGTTTTTTCCCTCACATGTTCTCACCTCCTCCTTTTCTCTGGCTAGAAAAAACTCGTGCCCCCACTTTGTTTTGATTTGTTTTGATTTTCTTCTTAAATATGTGTCTTGGTTTGAAAGACGTATCTGCTGGGGAGGGCAGGGCCTCCCTTGAGAATTCAAACTCCCTCCCTCCAAACTATTATAATTTAGAAAATTAAAGGGCTCTCAGGCAGAGATATGGGGATAGGAATAACAGTTCTTTACTGGTATGTATAACAAGACAAAACAAACAACAACAACTACAGCATTAACAACAAAACAGAACCAGGAATCTCGAGGGCTTTTCTTCACTCTGATCTTGGTGCTCCTGTGGGATTCTGAGAGCACCAAGCTGGAACAGTGGGAAATCCAGGGCTGGTGGATGAGATAAATCAGAAGCTCTGCAGTGGTGGCTGGAGTGGCAGAATGTCCCCAGCAGGCAGGGGCGGGATGTCCCGGCAGGGCAGGAGGGTGCAAGGCCACTCTGTAACAAAAAGAGCAGCACCCAAGAAGCGGCAGCAGTGGGACAGGGCCGGCCCAGCTCCAGCAGGGCAGGAGGAGGCGAGCTCAGAATTCCTGGGCACATGAGCAGATGATGGTAACTTCCCAGGACCAGAATTGGTGGTGACAGTGAACTCCTCTTGCATCAAGCAAAACAGCCTTGCCCTCCTCTGTCTGATGCTGAGAGCAAGAGAGAGCCAAGCTGCCCCCAGCCCCGTCCTTTTCCTGCCCCCAAAACTCGTGTTAACTTTTCCCTCTGAGGGAAACTCCCAGAGAACAAAAGAAATGTAGCCCAGTGTTCACTCCTCTCTCCACCTGACCACCTCTTTTGTTCTGGTCAAGCACCCATAAGTACCAGCAGTCAGTCTCCTAGCAACTTACGGGACAAAATTCTACAATTAAAAAAAAAAAAATAGAAACAAATCTAACCCCCAACAATATGTTATCACAGAGGTGTTACTAACATCTCTAATTGGCCCAGGCTTGGCCAGTGGCATGTCCACTGAGCCATCAGGGATTAGCTTTGCTGGACATCGTGCAAGCTTCCAGCAGCTTCCAACAGAAGCCACCACTGTGGCCGCCCACTACCAAAAACCAGGCCATGAAAAACCAACGCAACATGCTATCCACCAAGGTGTTTCAGGTTTCCAGTATCTTCTGCTGAGTTATTGTTGTCAAAGACCTTCTGTTTGTCTGTTTGTTTTAGCTGAACCATCTTTGGTGGAGCAGATTAGTCTTCATAAAGCTCATTCATTCTCCTCCTTTGGGAAGTAGTTGAGCTGCAATTCCTTGTTTGTCTCCTGAGTTGGCTCAGGAGTGATTGTGTGTTATCTTTGCCGGCTTTGGATAAGTGAATCACTTGCATTTTTCAGAAAGGAGAGATTGTTGACACGCGGAGAAATTAGGTGGATATAAACTTTGCACTTGCTGGCACCTGCAGTAGACAACAGAGAATATGTAGGGCTTGAGAGAAAGCTTTTTCAAATGCTACAAAGTTTAATGCATAAGCTCCAAATTCATTCCTAATTTCTGCTGAAGGACATCTACACCAATGCATGCAGCACAGGCAACAAACAGAAGGAGCTGTAAGTCATTGTGCAGCAGGAAATCTGTGACAAAATTGCCATCACGGAATCATGGTGGGATGACTTGCACAACTCAAGTGCTGGAATGGATGGCTGTAAACTCTTCAGAAGGGATTGGGAAGGAAGGAGAGGCAGTGGAGTATCCTTGGTCGTTAGAGAGGGCTTTGATGGTCTAGAGCTTAAAAATGATGACAGTAGGGTTCAGTATTTGTGCATAAGAATTAGGGGTAAGGCCAGTAGAGAAGATATGCTTATAGGAGTCTGTTATAGGCCACCTAAGTAAGATGAAGAGGCAGACAAAACATTCTGTAAGCAGCTATAAGAAGTCTCACAATCGGTACCCCTTGTTCTTGGGGTGGGCTCCAACTTACCAGATGTCTGCTGTAAATGCAGCATAGCAAAGAGTAAGCCATCTAGGAGATTGCTGAAGCGTGTGGAAGAGAACTTCCTGACACAGCTGATGAGGGAGCTGACTAGGGAATGCTGCACTGGACCTGGTGTTTGTGAACAAAAGGACTGATGGGCAATGTGATGGTTGGGAGCTGTCTTGGGCACAGTTATCCTGAGATGGTAGCAGTTTTGATTCTTGGAGAAGGAGGGAGTTAATCAGAACTGCCAACTTGGACTTCCAGCAGGAAGACTTTGGTTTGTTAAGGAGCCTGTTGACAGAGTCCTTTGGGAGACAGTCTTGAAGGGCAAAGCAGTCCAAGAAGGCTGGACACTATTCAGGAAGGAAATCTTAAAGGTACGGGAGCAGGCTGCCTGGGTTTTCTGGAAGATGAACCAGCCGGCAAGAAGGCTACCATGGCTGAACAGAGAGCTTTGTCTGGAATTTAGGAAAACAAAGAGAGTTTATTACCTTTGAAGAAGGATCAGGCAACTCAGGAGAACTACAAGGATGTTGTGTGATTGTGCAGGGAGAAAATTTAAAGGGCAAAAGCCCTGACAGAACTTAATCTGGCTACTGCCATATACAATAACAAAAATGTTTCTGTAAGTACATCAGCAATAAAAGGACGGCCTAAGAAGGATCTCCAGCCTTTATTGGAGGTAGGGGGAAACATAGTTACAAAGGTTGCGGAAAAGGTTGAAGTAGTTAGCACCTTCTTTGCCTCAGTCTTTAATAGTAAAACCAATTATTCTCCAGGGACCCAGCCCCCTGAGCCAGAAGACAGGGATAGGGAGCAGAATAAAGTCCCCATAATCCAGGAGGAATGGGTCAGTGACCTGCTATATCCCTTAGACATACAAAAGGCTGTGGGGCCAGATGTGCTCCACCCAGGAGTTCTGAGGCAGCTCATGGAAGTGCCGACTGAGCCACTTTCCATCTTTTTATTAGGAGTCCTGGCTAGCAGAGGAGGTCCCATTGGCTGGACATTGTGACATTCATCTACAAGAAGAGCAGGAAGGAGTATCTAGGGAACTACAGGTCTGTCAATCTGGCCTCTGTACTGAGCAACATCACGGAGCAGAACATCTTGAAGGCCATCATACATCATGTAAAAGACAACCAAGGGATCAGGCCCAGCCAGCATGGGTTTATGAAAGACAGGTCCTGCTTGATCAACCTGATTTCATTATATAATAAGTTAGTGGATGAGGGAAAGGCTGTTGATGTTGTCTACCTGGACTTTTGTAAAGCCTTTGACACTTTTCCACAGCATTTTCCTAGAGAAACTGCCAGTCTGCAGCTTAGACAGGTGTACTCTTTGCTGGGTTAAGAGCTGGCTTCACGGCCAGGTCCAGAGTCATGGTGAATGGAGGTGGCCTGGTGGCCAGTCACAGGTGGTGTTCCCTATGCTCGGCCAGTCCTGTTTAACATCTCTGTCAATGACCTGGACAAGGGAGTTGAATGACTCCTCATTCAGTTTGCAGAGGACACTAAATTTGGTGTGAGTGTTCAGCTGCTGGAGGGCGAGAAGGCTCTGCAGAGGGACCTGGACAGGCTGGATGGCTAGCCTGAGGTTCAATAAGGAAAATGCCGGTCCTGCGCTTGGGTCACAACAATTCCATGCAGGGCTACACACTTAGCAAAGAGTGTCTGGAAATCTGCCTGGCAGGAAAGTACTTGGGGAAGGTGCTTTCTAAACTTTATAGACAAGGTTTAGCAGTGGGCCTGGCAGAGTTTTGTTAATGGTTGGGCTCAATGACCTTAAAGGTCTTTTCCAACCTAGACCATTCTATGATTCTGTGAAATGTAAGGTCTTTGTAAGCTTATTTCACAACAATATTTAAAAAGTGTTTGGAAATAGATGAAATATCGGCAAATAATAAATAAAATGCCCTTTAAAACACGTTGTTGATGTTTTCCCTATTACCTTCAAGAGCAAGTGCATATCAAATGGTTCCATAATTAAGATTTTCAAATATGGTTCTGGCTTTCTGCCTTCTCTGAAGAAGACAGTGTGTTTAGGGTTAGAATATTGAAGCATGCTCATCTGGTGTCCTCAGCATCACCTACCCTCAGCATCCCAAACTCACCTCTTTTTCTGTGTGAACAGAGTGCATAAGCCAGTCTTTCTGTTCCAGGAAAGCAAATCTCTGTTGGATCCTCAGCTGGCTGCTGCCTGTAGGTTCAGTTTTCCTGCAGGGTCCCAGATGCTGGCCAGAGGCAGCCTGTTTGCCCTGGGAGCTGCGTGTGCACTCCCTGCGCTGGAGGGCTGTGCTGAGGCTCAGATTACACTGCAAGATACAGCAAGGAAGGACCTTTATCAGACGAGCAACCACACATGCTGCACCATCATGTTATTTGTGATGAACAGCCTCATCGATGTTTGGTTTACTTCTAAACACTGTTACAATATTACTACCTACCAAGCTGTGTTGTAACCTACCAAGAGCTAAAGCTTTTTTGTCTCTGTCCATGAACCTGTGTTGTGTGAAGCTCTGGTTTCTGAATGGAGGGCAAAACAATCATTTGGGTATTCAGGCTTCTCTGCTTTGCCTTTTATAGTGACTAAATTAGTTCCTTGCTTGCTTCAGTATCTAGAGACCATCACAGTGGCCAAAACTTCCTCTTACTATTCTCTCTATATTCCCTCTTTTGTACTGTGCTGACTATGGCTTAATATTTAGAGAGTTTGAACTGGTGAGTGTTCAGGATGTGAGAGACTTAAAAGTTCACTATGGATTGACAGAGAAGAAAGACAAGTTTGAAAAAGTATAAAAAGCAGGGCCACTTAAACGGCATTCTTTCTTCCTCTCCTCCTCCCTTCATGCACTCACACAGATTCTGCCTTCTTAAGCACTTTTGACTTTTTTTTTTAAGCACTGACCTTTTTTTTTCTTTCTCCTTTTTATTTCTCTCTGTATATACTGAGGGGAAAAGAAAGGTACACAGCCATTTTTACGAGAATGTTGACTGAGGGTGGTCACCATCTGTGCAAACTGTCTGAAATTATGACCTCCTCTTTGCCTTCTCCTCCATCTGAGAGAAAATCTCACTTTTAGATAATCCAGAGAATATTATTACCCGCAACCCTCACCACCATGCTTCCCCTGACTGCCCCCCTTCATGATTGGTGTTTTCCAGTCAAAACATGCTTCTCTCTCAGCTGAAAGGGCTTCTTTAATAAAGTAGACATCCTGTTTAAGATTTGAGGATTTGACTATTTAGGAACAGGAATTCTGATGTGATGATTGGGAGACTGACACAGAGAGCCTTAGCATGGTTGTTTATGAAAACAGCAAATAATTAATTTTACTACTTATTTACAGGATAAAGAATTTGTCCCTCCTCTTCCTTGCTCTCTCTTCTTTCACTATTGCATGTTATACCCTCAGAAACCTTCAGGATGAAATCTAGGCCCACAGAGTTTTGCAGTTTAGTAAAGCTATATATTAAATTTGCCTTACTAAAACTGAGGAAACGTCTAATATTTGTCTCTTATACTAAGGCTTTTCCAGGTACAATGTGTCTGGTTGAAGACAGCACTGCCCTAAGTGTTGTTCACTAACTGGAGATTACATTGCTGTCTTATGGGTGCTCCTTAATACACTTCTAAAAAAAAAAAACAGTCTAGCTGACCACCTGAAGAGGGTTTTGGAGATTTGCCAGCAAAATTGAGCTGATGGCAGTCTGTGCCAGAGGGGGACAATACAGGTGCTGAACTGTGGGAAAAGACCTTAATAATAATAATAATAATAATAATAACAACAACAACAACAACAACAACTGTGCACAGCAGCCTTGAAATGCACTTGTCTTTCTATTCTACAGAGTACAGACAGACATCTTCTAGGTCTACCTGTGCCTGCTGAAACAGTCACAACCCCTCCCTACATCTTGCTTCTGTCCACGTGGGATCTGGCAGCTCTTCAGATGGGCTCCCTGACCCAGTCCTGGACAAAGGAGCCAGATGAACTTCAGGGGAGTGTTCTTCCAGATTTATTGGCTAAAATAAGGCAAAATCTGGCAACCTGGAGGAAAAAGAAGCAGGGAAGACAGCCTGTTCAAGCTTGTACTTATTACTGACGGAAATGAAATTATAGTCAACTGGTTTAGCTGTGTTTAGATTAGGAGTTTGCAAGAACTACTTGCAGTATTTGCTGTTTGCTAATGCAGGCAAACCCCCACAAAGCATGCTGAATTCAGAGTCCTCTGTCACTGAAAATGATCCTGATCATAAGTCTGATTAAAAATGGTACTTAGATTTATTTTCAGCCTTCTTTAATTTATTATTGCCACTATTTTTTATGTGGTTTTATCACAACAGCACTAGCAATGCCCTTCATAATTCTATGGTAAACTTATATGTGCAATTTTACAAATTCTTCTAATGCTACATAGCAGCTTGGCTTCTCAAAATGCTGTGGGAGTAGGGTATTGCAGTTCAGGCTCTGATGTGACTCAAGATCCCATCAGAGCTGTAACTTCTGATGAGAGAAAAGTTCTCTGAAGGAGAAAGTTGCAGAGACAAGGAGGTTGGTTGAATATGTGGGCATTAGGTTTACTCTGTGATCCTTTTCATGTATTCTTTCTAAACCAGTCAGATGTGTATAAAACTGCCACAAAAATTCTTGCAAAATTGGAAATGAACACAGGAGATGACATTTTTGAAACTTGATATTTCATTTTTTTTTCTTCTTTGGTCAAGGTGCCTTTTCCTCAAAGATAGGCTATTTTTTTAAAATATACTTTTCTTTGTGTTTTTCTTCATTTTACATTCTTGGAAAGTGGTCATAATGGCAATGGATATTTTAGCAAAGCAGTTGAAGCTCCATTGCTGAAAAGATCTAGCTAAAGATGATTTTAAATGTAACATTAAAAAAAAAAAAGATATTGTAAGCCTTGAACCTCACAACATCCCTCTGTTCTGTTGCAGATGAGGCTGCTGTGCTGACACATGAAGGAGGAATAACTACAGGCAGAGAATATGAAACCTGGTAAACCTTTCTTATCAGCACCAGGATGTCATGGGCTCTCCCTGATTGTGTGTCCTTCTGTACCTGGGTCAACTGGACAGTCAGACAAGCAAACAGACTCCCAAACTGAGCAATCTCATTTTGCAATCTTAATTGTGAAGCAGAGGGACAGTAGAACTAAGAGGCAAATGCATGATAAAGGGAAGTGGTGAGAATGTCTTTTTAAAAAATACAATAAGCCTGACAAGTTTGAACCAATTAATTGAGCATAGTCATATCATCTCCTGTATTTTTCATTGCCCAGTAGTGCTATTTGAACCAGCAGTGTGATTTTTCAACCAATGCACTTTCATTCCCATCACTTCCTCAATTTTTCTCTAGGAAGAACCACTACTGTGAATGCTCTCACCTACCTTGTGAAGTGCAGATGTGTTCTCATTAGAGTAAATCAGCATCACTTAGCAGCATAAGTGAAGCCTGTAAAAACAATGGTCTTGTTTTGCTTACCCTGATGTAAATCAGGATCAAGCTGCCTGGCAGAAACAGATTTATACTGATGGAAAATTGAGGTAAGATCAGAATCAGGCCAACTGACTTCAAATATATTCTCCTGTCTTGAGGGCTATTGATGATGAGCTTTACATTTCATCTGAATTAATCTTTAACTGCTTGCTTGCTAGACAAGCAGAACAAATAGTCATTAGTCTTTTCATCTCAGCAAAATATGACACTGGCTTGAACTTAGATGTGCTGAAGCATTTTATGCATGCAAAGTCAAAGCATCCTAACGAGCTCTGAAGCTAGTTAAACAATTACTCCACTATATTCCAAGAGGGACAAAGGCAGAGGTGCAAGAACTTGCTGAATGTTTGCACTGTGTGAAGGAATCTGTTAAAATTGCAGTAGACACAGTTGTATTTTCGAATTAAAAAAAAAAAATCTTGAAAAATGCTAGTGCTTCTGTCACTTGGATACTTTGCTGCTGCTGCTTGGTATCTCGAAGTTCTCGGTTACGTACCACCCTGAAACCACGTTGTTATCTTTTATAGAAACAAACAAACAATTTAGCCTGACCTATAGTTTAATGTTTAAAAAGGGGAAAAAAAAGGGAGATGGTCAATGACTAGTGCCCCATTGTAGTAATAAAATGTCTAGACAGCAATTAACATCCACTTCCCTTAAGAATGCATCTGTGTCATCAGCAAATCTTTACTACTTTGAAAGGCACCAATCTAAATATGTTTAATCATTAATCAATTTCCAAAATCTGAACAGGATTTACTTTTTTTTTTGCTTTGTCTTCAAAACTGCAGACACTTTATGAGAAAAACCCCTTGAAAGTCAGGGGGGGAATATTTTGGCCACAGTCCAGTGGGTGAGCCTGCTTAGAAGATCACTGGTGCTGTGTCTTGTTTGGGAACATTGCACTCTTTCTGCATACGTTAGCACTTTCAGTTTCCTCGATTCTTTTCTATTTCCTCTTTGTCTGTGTGTATTCATAGCAAGCAGCAGCAGCTGAAAGCACCGGGAAGGATTCTGCGCACAGATCGGTCCTGTAATAGCTGGCAACTGTGTCTGTCTTGTGAGCTGCCTTTGAGAAATACCTCTCTTTCCTCTTTGAGCAGCACTTCTCTTCCCCCAGGACTATTCTCCCAGCCAGTGGTGAAGTCTCTCACAGGTCACCGATTGCTGTGCTCGCATGGGATCACACTAAACTTCCTGTCAAGTACAGGCAGCAGGAAATTACTCTTTAACTTCCTACAATTAAATAAAAAAATCACTGTGCTCCTAGCACACACAACTAGCAAAAGGGTTTTAAAGCCTTCAGGAAAGTAATATCATCCACAGCATAAATAAGGAGGGAATCTGATTGACAGAACCACGATCACGACAGTAAACACAAACTACTTTAAGTCCACCAGTGCCAGCTGAGGATTTACCCTAATTTACAGTATCATAACTGAGTTCAGCCTCAGGCTCTGGCATGTTCCCTGAATACATCAAAGAACTTCCCAAAGAGGAAAATGGCACAAGCTGATATCTTTTGGAAAGTCCTCTGTTTTTTCACTTTGAGAACTGGAAACTTCTCCTTTTAGCTTATACCCTGCTTCAGAATTCATTGTTCTTGCCAAATGAGTAAGAAATGTGAGGATTACTGTTCTGGAGAGATGGCATTTCTGGAACAGTGTTGTTTGGCAAGGCAAAACATTTTCTGCTGCACCAAGGGAGTAACACAGACAACACTAAGCTTTGTTTAGGTTTTATGAAGTTTGTTAATAAAGAAAACTATTTTGACAGATTCTCACACACATCATACAAGCTCCACATAAAGAAATGCCACAAGTCTGTAGGAAAGAATGCCTTGGCACCTACATATTTAGGGTAACTGGATTGCACATGACGATGCCAAAAAGATTCTGGAAAGAAGAATGTCATCCTCTGGGCTGAATGATGACAGTCCCTACAGCTTCCAAGGTACTACGGGTCTCTTCAAGCGGATATTATTCCAAATATGGATTTATGAAAGGAAAGTAGCCCTTAGATGATCCTTCCCTTTCCAAAAACACTAATTCTGATGAAGATGTCACAGTATGAAATTGGAGAAATAAACCATTCCAGCAGATCTTCCCACCCGGGGCCCTATGCAGGAGCTGCACTTAAAGAGCAGGAGGAAGGGAGGATGCAGAAATGAGACCTTTGTGAAGGGCTGTGTAGTTACATCTGGCAGGTGCAACAGATGTGTACCAAAGATGCCTTCCTCTCTGCACACCTGGTTTTCCTTCTTGCAGTAGCCAGGGCACTTGAGGGGGACAGGGTAGCTTGGGAAATGGCCAGAGATGTGTGTGGTGACGTTTGGAGCTTGCCTTGATGTGGAATTGAAAAGTCATAAGTATGTACAGATGGAGCTGAAAGTTTGGAAGCACTGTCAAACTAGAAAATGTAGTCCTCATGGTATGGTTAAGGTATATACGGCATTCCACCTTGAACTGATCTGCAATTTGCTTTCAGAAAACCCAGCCAAACAGTACTGAAAAACCTTATGCTCCCTGGAGTACAATACTTTATAATCGAGTTTCCAATAAATGGGTGCAGGTGTAAAAGAAAAAAAATTCAGAACATGCAACAATTGGTCAGAGGAAAAAAAATCCATCAGTTCTTCTGAATGTTTGTTCCCTTCCTTTGCGTTCTATGGTTAATTGTTAATCTTTTCTTTTTTCTCTTTCTTTTGGCATGCAAAGGATGTCACCTTCTTAAAGATTTTTGAAAAATTAACATAATTATCCATTATCTTAGTCCTTTATTCTCAGCCTTTCAATATCTGTTCCTCCTAGCATTCACAATATATCAATCTCTGATCCTTGGCACTAGTACAATTCATTTTCCACAAGAAGTTATTGAGATTGTAAATAAATGCCACAGCATCAAGGGGCAGACAAGACGGAGCCTGTCAGATCTGGAAGTCGGCAGCAAAGTTATAATTACAGCAGAGTGGTGTGAGGTGAGTTCTTTGCATCCATAGATTTAATTGTCATCAACTGCTGGGGAATTAAAGCACGGGGAAAAGAAGATGGAGAGTGATGAGGGTAAAGAGTGTTACCAAATATGTCCCAGGTTGTTTTTGCAGCTCCCATTACTTAAGTCATATGCCATCAGCAGAAGAGCAAGATGCCCTAAGCTCAAATAGTAGTGTCTCCAAAAGAATGGCCTCCTGTGCTGAAAGTATTTTACGTGCAAAGATTCTGAAAATTACATTCATGAGCTGAGCTGGTGTAAAATAAGAAGTAATTTTCAGACCTAATTTTAAAGAAGTTTAGGCCGCTCCAGTAGTCAGCTTAGGTCCATGGCACTTCCATAAGTGTTAACACATAACAGCATTCTGAGGTCAAGGGTAAACCAATGCTGTTTAGCCTGAGAACTCAAAACAGCCTGCATGAATTTGATAAATACTTTGCTACACCAAAATTCATGTGCTCTGTGCATGTATTTTTCTCTCTCCATTTCCGAAGTACATTTTTTTTGGAAAATATTTTTATGCCCTTGCTTCAGTGAGATTAAGAGTGAAATATTATTTGCTAAGGGACCATGCATTAGAATCTGTCCTGATAGGCTCTGAATATCAGTGTTCTGAATAATATTGTCTGCATGCACACAAACGCCTAAGCAGAGCTCAGCCTGCTTTGTTTATCTGAGGTTTTTGCTGTGAGATCTCATAATCTGGGAGCTGAAATTGAAAATGACCTGCAGAACATCTCTTCAGCTGTATGAATGAGTTAAAAGTCTGAGAATTTGGATGTGAAGACACTTCCCTAAAACTCTGCTTGGATTTGGATTCAGGTTTAAGACCTAATATGTGAGCCTAAGATACACCATCAGTTGGGGCACAAACTCATCCAGTGTTTGTTAAGTTTTATACCAGATAAATAAGATTTCATTGCTAATGAGTATATATGTGACTAGGCAAAGGGGTGGGTATAAAATGCCTATCAAATGATGTCTGGAACTCAAGACAAGATAGTAGAAGATGGGTGTAATGTGTTTTGTGTTCATTTGGTTTTTATTTTTGAAGGATTTGCTGTGATGGATGGTATACCTAAGGGAAAAAAAAACAACTTCAATGGAGCCATTGCAGGAATTTATTTCTGGTTATCTACCTGTCTGAAAATAGAGGAGAGACACCTTATGGTGTTTTAAATTTTTTATATTCCTGAGGCCTTACATTAAAGACATTCAAATTTCTTTACCCAGTGTCAAAAGAAACCTTCCAAAATGGGTAAGGTGTAACTAAATGCTGCTGCTGAACATTTCTTGTACTTTAAATAAACAAATAATTGAGAATATTAAAAGTGACATACAAAAATTCTTACACAGGAGTAGCAAGCCCTAGATTTCTATAACAAACTCCAGAAAATACTTTGTCAAGTTCAGTTGTCAAGTTCAAGGGACAGCTGGATATACTTGTGAACTTCATCTTTTGTTCTTTTAATTTTGTATATGGAAAACAGAAAATAAATGTGGTATTTTAACATTATAAACTAGAGACCTTAAAGCAAGGTTGAACTTTTCTGCCTGTTCATATAAAGTTTGCAGGCTCTGAAGCAAAGTTATTTTGAAAGCCTAAGATATTTTGAAAATACTTTGTTTGCAAGGAAATATTAAGGAAAAGAGAATAGAAATTATTTAAGAGAAATATGAACATGAATTTTCAGCTCGTTTTTTGATTACAGTAGATTTCTCCTTAACAGAACAGAATGTGTTCAGGAATTGCTATTGTATCTTGACAAAATTTACAATCCTTTCACTGGAAAAACAATCAACTACTCTGTAAGTTAATTTTTCTGCAGGTACAGTCTAATGTGCTCAGCTTGAGGGCAGGAAGAGAACGCATTGTAATATAGCTATTCTTTTAAAGTAATACATCTATAACAGGTAATTTGAAAAAATTTGCTAAACGATACCTGGGATTATGGTCAGGCTAGAAATCTCAGATTGTTTTCCAGGAACTACAGGTAAGCGTGTGTCTAGGTTTGAAGGACAGGTGTCTGCCAGGGACAGCTGGAGCTTTCCTTGGAATGGAGAATGTAAATCCCCTCCCTCCAAATTATTACAGATTTGCAATTAAGAGGCTTTCAGGCAAGAAAGCCTGAAAGATGGGAAGAGGAATAACCGTTCTTTACTGGG
>WAAE01019122.1:0-38455 GCA_013400495.1 Nicator chloris
TTTGGCTTATGTTCTTTTGTTGGGTCAGGCTATTATTAAAGTTATTTCTTGGGCTTACTCGATTGTTCCCATTCCTTCTTTTCAATTGGCACCTCGGCTGGTCTGGTTTGTGTTGTATCGCCAGCAACATGTTATGATGTCTGACTTTGGAAATTTACTTTATCTTAATTTAATTTACTCAGTCATGGTGTTTCTTTTAAAAATAACAACATAAAAGTGAATAAAATCATAGACAATGAGATAAGCCATTTGTAAAGTTTTACACATGAAAGTTTTCCAGATTTAGGTGGAAACAGGTCAGATTAATAAAACAACATTATTTACTAACTATAGCCACAGTAAATCACTTAAAAGTAGTTAATGGAGGACAGTCAACTCAATATGATGCTCTGTGATAGCAATTCTCCTGTTTCTAGAGTTGCAAAGCCTGATCTTTCAAAGTAGGTTAAGAAAACATTAAGATCCCTTCCAGAATGAGAGAACAGCTGACAATTACAACAGTGGATTGCTTTGCTTGCCTGGGGCTTCATTCAGATTTTATGGTTCTCTTGCTCTTAGTTGCTTTCCCTTCCTATTGACTGAAACTGACCGAAGCAGTTGGTGTGTTAAAGAAACAATTCATGCATGAGAACATATGCTGTGTGCATGAACTAAACCTGTGTAGAGCCCCACATTCTGCTCTAGCTCCTTGTCGCCCCTCAGTATGACTGTGGCAGGGGGAACATTGACCTGTGCAAACAGCTGCACTTCCAGAGAAAAACCAAAGTGTGGCTGAAGGGCAGCTGTGAAGTTGTTTGAGATGATGCCAGGACAAGGGAGCATCCCTGGGCAGCACAGCACTTGGGAGCCTTCTCAGGGACAACAATTATATTTTCAGCTGCCTGACCCACCTTCCCCTCTACTGCTTGTGAAATATGTCAGCGTTTATGTTTAAATACGATCACTAACAAAAGACCTTTTTCTGGAGTCATGAGTATCTTCTCAGCACCTTTTTCACTGCTTTGTCAGCACAGCTTCTTTCCACTCTTGCATGCTTTTCCCTTTCCTCTTTGAGGTGGGCAATCAAAGCAGCAACTCTGTATTTTCTTCTGCAGGCAGCTGTAGGGATAAAGAGAGCCCCAGTCTCCAACTGTGAGCACTCCCTTAAGATTTGTGACCAAGAGGTTCACAGTAGGGATTTAAATCTTGATCTTCCTATAACCCTGAAAATAAGACAGACAATGTAATAGTTATGTTGACTTTTTCGTTATTTGTACTTTTCTTCTTGTGGTTCTTCTCAATGTCAAGAGAAATTGACTGCTTACAGATCATAGTCACCTAGGTTTGTGAACTTGCACAGTGTTGTGCCAACATAAATTTATTTGATTTCACTATAGTTTTTCTTCTCTTTTTCCAAGAGTATTCTTGTCAGAGACACAGATCTGGATGCTGCATTTGTAGGTCATTGAAGAGCATAATTCATCTTTCTTTTTTTGAAAATATATACATACTCAATAAATAATACAGAATTGCTTAGAGTTAAATTAATACAGTCATATGCAAAAATCCAGCACATAAGCAAAATGAGATTTAGAGTTTTGTTGCAAATATAGTTAACAAAATTTGATTAGCATTGCTAAAGAAAGGAGAACATTGTCAGATATAAGATGTATGCCAGAAATAATACATTTTATTTTTAAATATAAATCACTTAATAAGAATTTTAGTAAATGTAGTTCAGCTAATAATTTATCAAATTTTTTTGGAAAATTTTCCCTGAATGAACTAGAAATATATTCCTTATAAATTACTTTCTGTGCTATTCAAACAAAAATTTAAGACATCCTGACTACAACTCAAACCCATGAACATTGTAAATACTCTGACATCTGATAAAAATACAGAAATTGTTAAGGAGAAAGCAAAACTTTCTCTACAGTTTATCTAATTGTTTCTTCAATCTTTATCTATCCTATGAGAATGCTGAGAGTACTCAGAAGAGTTTAGGTTTATCAAAAAACCCATTAAGAATCATGCATATGATTTCTCCTCTTTAATTCCTATGCTTCAATGTACACAGATGATGCACACAAATTAGGCTGCACTACATGTCTATGAGAGTCAAATTCTTGGAAGTCTTGCAGTATTTGTTTTTGGAGATATTCTCATGTGAACCAAAGCTAAAAAGAAAAAAAAAAAAAAAGGTGTGTTACTATTTTCTTTCTATCCATACTTCTTTCTGAAGGTGATAACATTTCAGTCTCAAGATAAAATACTGCCATAGCAATTCACCACATTTTATGTCCTTTATGATGAGCAAGAGAGGATGCAGAGGGCAGTATTGTCTAGTTCTTTCTGGATCATGTCAGCAGAGTCAAAAGTTCACAAAAGCACCTAGCAGCTTTCACAAAGTCAAGCATCTTATCAAAAAGCAATAATATATTAAACCAGTACACATGCATCTTTTTGGTAATGAAAAGTAGAATATTTACCTTGAAGACTACTAGATGAATATACCAGACTTTGGATAAGAGCAAAAAGGACCTTGTATGTTAAAATTAATCATTTATTTCTATGAATTATGCAAATACTTAAGTTAGCACTTAAGTCACATGTGAATGAGAACACATATTTTGGACTTTTTGGACTTCTACTAACACCTGGATTAAAATCTAAAATTCTTCAATTATTGCAGTCTTGTATTTACATATAAACGTTCTGTGACATTTTCTTGAAATGCACATGCAGGATTATTTTTCTTTTTAAAGGGTCTGTAAAATTGCTCTTGCCCTTGCTACTAATGTATTAAGTATCTTCAAATTTTTCTCACTGATACTATTGATCTTCATGAATAAAACAAACATTAAAAAAAAAATTGCTTTCTTTCAGTCCTGTCTTAAAATTTATCTAATGCCACACCTGCAAAATATGGTAGTAAATGCTCCATTGATTTAAAAAGCATTTGTCTAATAACCCATCCACTTAACTTGTGTATTTACTGCATTAAACTCTCTATGCTATTCTGTGGTATTCATTTAACAATGAGTACTGCTCTTAAGTAATGTGTTGCCATCTCAGAAATTTTTTTCTATACACATTTCCTAGCACACCGGAAACCTCATTCCTAAAGTCCTGATAAGGATATTTTAGGATTACCACAGATCGAATAATGATCATAAATCAATTTATTAAAATTAATGATTTAAACAATGGATACAGTGGTATACAGCTACTATGTCCTCCAGAGTTTAAATTTCAAATATTACCCTCATCTGCAGAGGAACTTAGTTCCCTACTTGTATAAAAAAAGGGAGAAAAAAGCCAAGCACATTAGTGCTCTGTGCTAATCATATAGAAAAGAGGTAATAAATCTCCTTTGCTCAGGCACTAAGAAGTCCAGGATTTTAATTTCTTTTCTATGCTTTAATTACAGTAGACATATCTGTGTTCTCCATCATTGTCATAAATATTTTTTATTAGTAGATTTATGCTTTTATTATCTTAATCTGTACCGAAAACTCTGTGTACAAATAAATATCACCCCAGATATCAATCTGTGCATTTGTAATATTTTTTTTTTCTGTAACATTCATTTATTAAGATGCCATTGTAAATCCTTCCTCCAGCTATACTATAAATGTTCCCTTCCCATAGCTTAGATTAAGCATATAATATCTGCCTGCAAAAATTATGGAGTACCAGTAAGAAACCTCTCACTGCTCACTTCATATGCATATATAAATATATATATATGTATGTGTATATATGTGTGTAAATATATATATACATATATATATATATATGTGTGTGTGTGTGTGTTTGCAACCCTACCCCATGAAAGAACAGTAGTATAATAAATATTAAAAAAAGTAATTCAAATAACTGGGATATTATTTTCTTCAGTTAGGCCATGACATTTTTGAACATTCAGACATCTGATAAAATTATGCAGTCTTACTGAAAATAAAGATACCTCCATGTTACATGAGGAATTGATATATATGCTTTGCTCTTTTCTGTAGCAGTAGCTGTTATTTGGGTTTTTAGATCAAAATGAACTTTATAAAGTAAATGCTGCCTGCGGCAGTGGTAAACCAAGGTAGTTTCTACAACCTTATTGATAATCACTGGTGATCTACTGGACAAGCAGGGAGAAGAAGAAAGGAGATGTTAGAACTATAGACATCCTCCCTTATAAATTCCAATACAGTATCAGATGATCTGGTTTATACAGATTTTCAATTCAGTTTGGCCTTAGCTGGAGATACTAGCTTGTATTTTCTGGGTCAAATTTGGACTGTTCTGAATAATGAACCAGGACTTTTACAAAAGAAACCTAGAATACTATAAGAATGCCATAAGCCACCCAGAAGTAACAGATGAAAGAAAAAGGCATCACTTTTCATAAGTCTTTGCAATGTTGGAGATCTGACAAGTAACATGTCCAGAATTCTCAATGCCTTGTTACTTCAATTCCATTTTTTAAAAAACACTTTTCATTACACAGAAATCATGGCACATTTTTGTCTTTTATCTGTTTAGCAGAAGAAAAAAAATCATCTCGAACTCCTGTGAAGAAATAGAGAGAAGCTCCTTTACTGGAGGCCAAGACACTCAGATCAAGATTTATTTCTAAAACCTGAGTCACTTGTTTGTCAGATCAGTAATAGAATTCTCTGGGACTTATATTTTTTCTTCCTTTTTCTCATATAATTTTCACAGTATGAGTTAAAAGAGTTTAATAAATCTAAGGTACAAAAAGGCTTATAACGAACCTGTCAAAGGGCTTGCTGGTAATTTGCCTGGAAGTATATTATTTCCTGAGAATGTAATTCTGTCTTCATATAATTCTTCCTGAAATGCCCAATGCAGAACCCTGAAAATGGATGTTGACAATTTTGAATACTATCCACTGGTAGTTGCTATCTGAATATACTGCCTGAAATTCCTTAGAATAAAGATCAAGTGTAAATCAACTTCATCTTGCAAAGAAAAGTAATTTGATTTTTTCTGACAAAAATTCCTTTTTTCTGAAATGGTTTAACCTAGCAATGTATAAATGTATCTCTCTAATTGTTAGCAAGTTTTAACATAGTTTAAGTACTGCTGTTCAAGTTAATGCTATCAGTGTTAATTTTTTTTTGTTGGAATATTCCTCATGATAGTAACAGTGGTATAAGAGCAGAGCTGAACAAATACTGTATTCTTCAATTCATTTTACATAAACAATATACAGCTGGTGTATGGATCTATGATTGTTCTTCACTACCTCTTTCAGTGGAGCACTTTGTTCAGCACACTTTGTCCTGAGAGTTTCTGGGGATGAGTAAGACTGGTGCTTCTCTCCCTAATATCCTCTGTAGGGAATAGAATAATGGGAAGATGATCTGGTTTGGTGCAGAAGTGTTTACGTTTTGTAAATCCCAAACTATACTCAGCTAGGAAGGGAGCATGGCTGTTTGCCCTTGAAAGAAGTAGAGGAGTGATCCATCTGACTTCCTCTTGTTTCAAAAAGAGTAAAATAAGACAATACTTATTGTGTAGAAGTTTTCTCTTCACAGGATGCAGTGGAATTTAAGTTATTTTTAACCCAAATGACAGTCACCAGATCTAGTCTATACTTAAATGTCTTCAATTCATCATGGTTTCAAATGTGTTCTCAGCAATATGAATATATTTTCTTTACACAATATGTTTCCTTCTAAGTTTTCTTGATTTCATGAAGAGACACTTTTCGAAATATTTATGATGCCTAAATGCCTTTTTTTAAATCACTACTATTGAAAAAATATTGCCTCATTTTCTGTAGTCTAGACACTGAGAACTTCAAAGCAATCCAATGACTACAGTATAGCTATCCCATTTTATTACTAATACAACTGAGATTTCATTTAGTATCTCATATGGAATAGCAGAATTTGGGATTATGACTAATAATACATTAATGAAAAAAAGCTTACATGAGAAATCAAAATTAGATGGTTTATCTGAAGTAATCTGATCTACAGCAAGATTTTTCAATATATGGGGAACATTTTTATCTCATATCCTAATTCATAAACATGTATGAAGAATCAGAGAAACACATAATATATTGATTTGTGCAATTACATTTACTCTGGTATTCACATACTAGCATATTAATTTTCCATGTTGCTTACCAGGCTCCTGGAAAGTGATCCAGCACTAATTGTAAAGTATCTGTACTGACTTATATTTCTAAAGGATATACTCTCTGCTTGCTTTTCTCACTCTAATATCAAAAGTTTACCAACCAGTAGCACAAACTACCCCAAATCTGTCTGGACATTAATGATTGAGCCTCTGGCAAGGTTATATTCTTTCATTATAAGAGACTTGATGGATCTCTCAATTCAGAAAAAAATATCAAACACTGTTCCTGAATGCTGAACCAACTCTGCTGGGGTCAGAACATGCTTCAGAATATCTGGAAAAAGATTTAGAACTTCTAGTGTTTTAAGAAAAGAAATGATTGTAAGGGAACACAGTAGGTCTTTTCAAAAGTAGTTTAGTATTTTTTTATTTATTTACTAGAAGATAAGTAGTTGTGAAAGTTTATTTCTCAGACACCTTCTTGCAAATTAAAGAAAGTCACATGACAACATACATGACAACTCTAAAGGACTCTTGTGAGGAGCCAGTGAGTTTTGTTATGCCTCAGCAATGGTTGTTAGAGGCACTTGGAGGAGAGGTTGCACATGTGCCATGTCCAGGAGACAGCTAGGAAAAGCTGGAGGAAAGCCTTGTCTCTGAGGAGACTTTGCCTGGCCACCAGTCCATGGCTCACATGGGACAGGCAGTCAGCAGGGGAACACTGAAGACACGGAACCCCAGAGACACTCTGCAGTCAGATGGCAAAAGGTCTCCAGCAAAGGACTGCACTGGGACATTGGTCTGGGCCAAAGGTCTCCTGTCAGCAGGTGGTCTTTGGCAGGAGCTGGGGGCATAAAAAATAACTGCACCCCAAGCTGTGAGGACTGTTCTGTCACTTGCCTTTTGACTCTTTGGGGGCTTTTTTGAACTTGCTTTTGGAGTCCTGCCTTTGACCCTCCTGCCCTCACTGGCTCTTGCTGTCTGTCACGTCTGTCCTGCCTCCCTGTGTCCCTCACCAGCACCCTGCCTGTTTCGTCTCTCTGTCCCTGCTTGAGTCACCTACATCCAACCCAGCCTGCCTCCAAGCCTGCCCACCACTGGCACGACCCTGTCCAGGGTTTTGGGCCTCCTGCCCGAGCGCCCTGCACCTCGTGTCACGTTGTGTCCGGCCACCCGTCACCACGGATGCTGTCCCCAGGCAGGCAGCGTGCACAGCCCCTACCTCATGGACATGAATGGCGCTCCCTGACCTCCAGTGGTAACTCCCTCATTTTCCCTCTGTCTCCCTCTGTCTCCGTCTTCCCCTTGCTCTGTCTTCTCTAGCCCTCTTTAGTAGAGTCACTCCTTTAATTTTGTCTTTTCCAATAAATCAATAAAGGGTTCTCAGATACTCATTTTCAGTTCTCAGATACTCAGTTTGCCTTGTTTGGCTTAATTCCATTCCCAACCATCCATTATTAAAAGAACCCCTCCCAGTTCCCACACTGGAATGTAACAACGCTATACTATGCATTGATGCAATTTTTCAACTGGGATTTTTGTCTCTTGCGTTGAAGGACATTTTAAAAATGCAGTGAAACAATAGGAAAAAAAGACCTTAAACCCTCTTATTCAGCCAACAGAAGGCAGCCATACTTGTGTTCCCAGCTATCCCTCTGCTCATCAGAAGAAGGGCCTGCCAGTCACTTCTGCACAGAGATCTTTTTGTTAATTATGATCTTTGCTGAGATAATATCATTGTTTCCTTTTCCTGATCCAAATAAAAATGACTGGCAAGTCTTTCTCATATATAATCTTGATTTAACAAGGACAGTTAGACAAGTACCAATTCACAGAGACTGGGCTGTTTGTTTCCTTCCATCAATTGATCTAAAGATTTATATCCATTTCTAGAAAAAGGTTATAGTTTTGGAGTATTTTTAAGATAGTTGTATACAGATCACTTGTTTCATGTTTCCTCACATTGTACTGGAAATAACAAACTGCATTATTTACAAGCCTTTCCACTTATCAAAGGCAAGGGATTTTTTTTTTTTTTTAGAATCCAACACATATGCTTAATTTGAGAGACCAATGAACTCTCTTGTATCCCATCCATCTGCAGAAGATTAAAATTTCTGAAAGTCCATAATTCTTATCAACCATTCAAAATACACATAATCATCTCCTAGTTTATTTTGACAGCTCAGAGCTTGGAAGTATTTTCAGAATGTATATTTTCCTTTTTCCATGACAACTGTTTCAAAATTTTTATTGTCCCAAAACAAATAAAATTGCCTGTATTTTTAGTTCTAATCATTTCATTTTGGGGCATGTGGAACAATCTGTTGCTTATTTTTCAGCACTACCTAGTGTGATTTAGAAAGGATTGGAAAGATCTGTAAAGATCTTCACACAACCAAACTGATGGATTACTTGCACAAATATTGCAATACTATAGTTCTTTATTCACAGGCAGATTAAACAAACACAAAGTAGATCAATATCACTTGGTGTCCAGTTCTGGGCTTCCCAGTTTAGGAAAGATATTGAGATGCTCAAACACATCCAGAGAAGGGCAACAAGGGTGATAAAGGGCCTGGAACACAAGCCCTATGAAAAACAGCTGAGGGAGCTGGGCTTGTTTAACCTAGAGAAGAAGGGACTCAGGGGAGACCTTATCACTCTCTAAAACTACCTGAAAGGTGGTTGTAGTCTGGGTGGTGTCTGGTCTCTTCTCCCAGGTAACCAGTGACAGAATAAGAGAGCACAGACTTAAACTGCACCAGGAGAGGTTTAGGCTGGAGATTAAGAAAAAAATCCGCTTCACAGTAAGAGTGATTGGACACTGGAATGGGCTGCCCAGGGAGGTGGTGGAGTCCCCACCAACAGAGGCGTTTAAAAAAGACTGGATGTGGCACTCAGTGTCATGGTTTAGTTGATAAGGTGGTGTTAGGTCATAGGTTGGAGTTGATGATCTCAAAGGTTTTTTCCAACCTAGTTAATTCTGTGATTCTGTGATCACAACTTAGCCCAATCAAAAATCTGGACTTTACCTCATTGAACATTGCATTTCAATTAATATTTCTTTTCCATTTCTCCTTTATCTGTTTGTAATGTGAGAATCACCAAGAACAGCAGCAGCAGAACCCTACTGACAAGGGCCACTGCACAAGTCACACCCTCAGGTGTGTCAATACGAGAACTAAAAGTCTCACAGGGGCCTCTTACCTTTAAACACACATGATTTGAAAACCTGAATAGAGAAGTTCGTCATCATCATATGGATGCTGTGGATAGTGAAGTGATCAATGACACCATTGATTCTGAAGCATTTACTTTTCAAATGGAACCTTTTATGAACAGAATTTTTTAATTTCAAAACGAGGAGTGGTGACAATATTGTAACTGATCAGGCATCATGCAAGTAGTAGAAGAGTAGATAAGAAGTGCCTAGTCAGAACTCCTGTAAAAAAGTCACCACTGTTTCTGTGAAGAACAGCCTACCAAAGAAAAGTCATAATTTCATTTGAGACAAAGAGCTAACAGTACCTTGGGCAGATAAGATAGCAAATGCTTTCATCACTTTTTCTGTGATGAACCCACTGGAGCAAAAATTTAAATTAAGACACAGCAAAACACACTTTATTTAAACAAACACAGATGAGACTACTGCCTCAACTAGGAATCTAGAAAAGAATGCATTCACGCAAAAGAGAATTACGTAAAGAAAAACTGCTGTGCATTTTTAACCTCTAGTTCCTATTTTTTCTTTGTATTTTTGATATTATATGACTGTGGGTAGAGAATGAAGAATGGGAGATATCTGCTAATGTAAATATCACAAATCATCACAAGTGGTTTGCTTTTAAACTGTATTTGACCAAAGAGGGAGAGAGAAGAATCATCGTCTTCAAGGAAGAGAAATCATGTCTCAGTCCACGGCATGAGAGAAGTGAGGCTGCTGCCACTCCATGCCTTCAACTAGTAGCAGGGTTCAGCTAGTAGCAAGGCTTGCATGAATACAGATATAAACTATGAAACTTTCACTCTGCTCTCCTCCCTGTCTAAACATGAAAAAAATTAACTGGTGAAAATATATTTATATGCGTATGAGCCCCACTCTGCTTGCTGGTATGGATTCTCGTACACACACAGGCGCACAAAAACACTCACCTAGACCTGCCAGGGTCTCCCCTGGTAGCACACCTGAGCACATCTGCGCTCAGCCTTAGAGGCACACAGGTGCTCTCACACAGATGAGCTCTTATGTAGCTCATCCTAAAACATTGTATCATGAAAACATTTTTTTAAGCAGTGGGGAATATGAAAATAACACTTTTGGTTGGTTGGCTGGTTGATTTTCTTTTAATATGGAGTAAAGCACCAAAGATGATTCCTGGGAAATCAGATAAAGCAAACATTAAAGAAGTAGAAGACAGAAGTAAAGTGCTTTCTGTAAAAATAAAGAAGTTCTAAGAAACAGGAAAATGACGTTTTTAATGGAAGTAAAACATTAAAAACAACATATGTACAATGCATTTGCATGTTAAAATAGTTTATGCAAATCTGGGCCAGCTATCATGTGCCTGACAGGTTTTTAATGTGGGATTAGCTCAACAGCAATTCTTTGTACTGTTACATTATTTTTGTTATTTGTTCAGTTCTTATATAAAAACTTGTCAGTTCCATTTCTTTAATATTTATGATTTTTAATTAGGTAATAGAAATAATTGGTTTCTTTCAATAATGCATTTTTCCTAGAGTTTTCAATAAGAAGATAAAAACTTTACTTTCAAGGTTCCAACAATACCGAATTATACAATTCAAACTCTAAACTATAAATTCTTTTCAAAGTCAGGAGAACTTTGATTTAGTAATTTCTGCTCTATATCACTCTTGATTGTTTAGGCTTCTAAATGGCTACAGAGTCTCCAGAGAAGACATTATTCAAGATATATCTTCTTCTTTCTCCTTTATAGGATGGCCTTTCACTGATTGTTCGTATGTCTACTGATTGTGACATCTTTAAGAGGGAAAAGGGTGACATCTGATTCGTGTTGGGTAGTGAACAGAAGTAAAGCTTGTATGAGCACTGTCTTGTTACTTTCGTAGAAATTCAAGTATCTTCCATAGAAAAGCATGCATTCCCTATAATACAGAATAAATCCTCATCAGTTGTCTACCATTAGTTAAAGGTTTTTCCTTTAATTAGACCTGAAAGAGTTATTTCTTTTTTTTTTAAGTTTTAGTGATCATCCCAGAATAGCCCATCTTACATTTAATTTACCTTGCGTTGTACATATGCTGTTGTAAATAGATCTTGAAAATTAGAAAAACTTCATGCCTTTGACTCACACTTTAGGCCATTTAAGCTGTATTTGCCATAGAAAAGACATGTATAAGCACTAGGGCTCATGTGATGAAAATGTCCAAAGCATGCTGCAACCTTCATCAGGAAGTTCTCCCAAGGACTCTTCTTCCTCAGAGTGCGTCTTTCACCTCAAGATTTGGAGGCTAAAGCAGAACAAATGCAGTATTAGAGAGGAAAGAAGCATAGAAATACAAATTAGGTTTGAATACAGGTATGGGTTTGAAGGGCAAGGAAGGACAGAAGTGTTTCATGGGGACATTATCTCTCTGTAAAACATGCTTTCTCTAGCTCAGGGAATTCCTGAGGAGCTGACTGACAGAAACACGGAAAATAAGAAGGATCACCTTAATAAGCTCATTTATTGTACTCTTTCTAAATATCCAGCACTGGCTATTCTTCAACAACTTCATTAAAAGTTAAAGGTTTGTTGGTAGGTCTTCGTTAGGGTCTTACTGATCTGGCCAGTGGCCATCCCAGTGGCTCAGACGCTGGCCCTGGATTTGGCCTCAGCTCCGCGTGGCTGGTTGGAGGAGCCAAGGAAAGGACATGTAACCCTCACAAATGGGTATCTAGCAGCCTTTCCCAGCCCCTAGGACAAAATAGATCATACTTGAAGAGATAGGGAAGAAGCATTTGTATCTAGCAGAGTGTAAGTTCTGTCCAGAAAGTACCCTACTCCAAATCCTGCTCTTATTCTGATCAAATCCTGTGAAACCTGCCAGCAAAGCATTGCTTTTCGTACTGCTCTTGTTCTGGTCTACATAAAAGCTAACCACTTATTATCAGGTTCCTTATTAGGCCAAGTAGCAACATTCTACATGGAGCCAAAGAATATAACATTGCTAGTATCCTGTTAAGTATCAGTGTAATATTACAAAAAGAAAACTAAGAAAGCTGTTTTCTCAGTAAGGTTTTTAGAAAAAAGCTTAGAAAAAGGCACACAGATTCTTCATGCTGGAGCATTCACCGCCCAGGGGGAAAGAAATGCAAGAATTAAGCTCCTATATATTCTTAATTCAGAGGCTTATTAGATTTGCATCTTGATTCAGTCTTAATTATATGATGGCAATGGTCTTTCCCCCTGTGTTTAGTTCTGTGAGCTGGCAGGATAATCGTTAGTTAGCAAACAGCTGTTCAATATTTTGTTTTGGTCTTGTGCATTTTGTTGATCTATACTGTATTTATTGCACAGTTTTCAACCTCTTTAAAAACTAAGAAACATTTATTTACATCTGGGTTTTTGTATAAAACTAATCATTGCACTATATTTAAGAGTTTCACAGCTATGAAACATTTTCACAATATCCCTGTGAGATGAAGAGTTGGTATTTATTGTGCCAGTGTTACAGATGGGGAGAGACAATTTAAAACAAAAATACCTGCTTGTTCCTGTAGATCTGTCTGAGACACTTTGTATGGTCTTCCAAAGAGTACTTCCAAAGTACTCTTCCTTTTTATAGAATCAAAGCATAACCCCATTAACCTGTCCATATGTCAAACATCCTGCTGATCCCTTCAGTAGATGATTTCTACAGGAGCTATACCCCTAGTTACTTGCCATCACTAGCTCTCAGGATTTTGTTTGTGGGTTTGTTTTTCTTTTTATTTTTATTAATATATGAAAATCTCAAATAGTCATATATCTTTCCCTTCCACCTTTGTGTCATTTTTGTTGCCCTTCTCCTTAATTTCTGTATTAGTATTCTTGAGTTAGGGAACACTAAAATCATCTAATATTTCTCATGTTTACATCTATGAGGAAGTGCAATTGATTTCATCCAGTAAAACTTCTCATCATGTATATTAGATGGTTTTGCTTCTCTAGCCAATATATCAATAAAGTATATATCTACTCTGCTGTCTTTTGCTAAATTGTTTTTTTCCTGGTCAAGCTTTCTAGATCACTTCCTGCTCAATTTCTATTTATGACATATATTTCCATACTCACGAAACTACAATGTAAATTGAATGATGTCTGTTGCACTGTATTGCATACTCATTGCCTTTTTAATCTTACTGTAAAAATACTTAATTGATCGATTAAGGCAAACAGTCTTAAACAATTCACAAAATTGCATAAACATTTGTCATTTGTGTGAAAGAAAACAACAATAGCAACCAGGGTTTTGAGGTTATGCAAATTATTTCAAAATATGTGTGTTACTTTGTTACACAAGATTTGGCAAACTTAAGATAGATAAACATTTATAGCTAGATATTTACTGTTTTTAAATGCTGACAATCTGGACAGCACCTGGGTTAAACCCTTGAAGTCATTGAATGTTAGACTAACATTCTAATTGTAATAATGAGATTAGTAGAACTTATTACCAGTAATTATTACCAGTAATTCAAGTTGAACATGTGAAAAAGTGCATTTAGATCTGGTCCACTTGTTTGAAGAATCATTGTCATAAATAAGTCTGCTGACTCAAGTCAAAATCGAAACAACTTTTCCTATCATAAAGATGATAGGAAGATGAATTTTCAAGTATAGTGTAAGATGCCAGAACGTTTCATGGGGCTTATAGGATGTATAAAACTGGTTCTACTGCATTCCAGGCAGGGTTTTTTTCTAGTAGTTCTTTACAGACCAGAAAAAGTTTTAACTTTTGATGGTCTAGTCTCCATAGGTTTACTACTGTGTGTGCCGCTCATGTGCGCATTGCAAAAATCTGTCAAAAGACAAGGATGGAGTTTTATTCACCCTTTTCGCAAATGTCTGTGACTACAGAATGTGTGTCCCATGATGAAACAGTCCCAGTGTGTTTGATGTGACAGTGTGATCCCATATCCTTTCTCTTGGTATGCCCTGTAGTCATGTAGCTGTGTTTTCCACATATCAACAGCAGACACTTGAGTCGAACTGTGAGCATCCCACATACACACAGCAACAATGGAGTCTCAGCACAAGCCTGACACTGGCAAATGAAAGAAGAATAAAAACACTTGATTTGTGGTAGGCACTGCATTTTCAGACAATATTCATTGTCAAATTTTGGAAAATACATTAACTTGCAAGAATTTCTTAAAATTTTCTGAATATTTTACTAGCCCTAGTTAATGTAAGGATAATCACTTTGAACCCAGTCACCTTAAAGATGTTAAAAATTTCAGAGAATGCAATAATGTGTGCAACGGAGAGAACATAAACCCCCTCCCATCATATGGAAATAGACTGGTTTAAAAAGAAAATAAAAATTATAAAATCAGAAGTGGTCATTTTATTCAACATTCCTGAAATATTTTTTCTCTGTGAGAACAGTTATCTGACCTCTCAGCTAATGTCTTGCATCTCTTTGTGAGAACTGCTTGTACTCAGATGTATAATGACTTTCTTTTTAGTAGATCTCTGCACATATTACTAAAGAGTTAAACATCTTTATCCACAAATCATAGATGAATAGTGAGACACAATAACTTCCCTTTTTTGTTTAAGACCCATATTGCAGCCTTTAAACATACTTGTGAAAGAAATTGTTCAACTAGTTTTATTTGTATAAAACATATTCCTTATGAAAATTACCTCAATAGCAGATATGTGGCTTCCAGTGTATTTTGCTGTTAGAGCACCTATGTTAACGGCAGCATTAAATAATCATTATAGTAACTACTAGAGACAAATATATACTTGTAACCTTTAAAGAATACTTTAGATTTCACATCATAAATACTGTAGGTAACATATTAATTACCTATTCTTATGAAAACTGGATTATCTTTCAGTTTCTGGCATTTTTTAAGTTCTTTAATTTTTCTTACCTCATCTTCCTCTTATGTCTTCTTTTCATTGAGAAACTAAATATAGCAGGATCACAAAAAATCAGCCCAACAAAGATATAAAGAGCAACATTTCCTGAAATGGGATGGAATATTTTATATTGCATACATATATTTATTGTTCAGCCATTCAATTATTTTCCTTTTTTGCAGCCACCTGTAGCCTGTTTGGGAATGGGAGACACTACTATGATTTGATATTTTTCAACTGATAGAAGGTGGAGATTATAACAATAAAATATTAAATACACATATAATATTCATTAAAGAAAAACAATAATACTTTGAAATATAATGGTATCAGATTTAAATAATCTAACATCCAAGAATTCAGTCAACCAGCAAAGCCATAGAACAAAAGCCTCATTCATGCCCTTTTTCGTGGCCTGTGCTGCTGAGCAAGTTTAAAGTGGATCAGAATTAGCCAATTTAATGAATAGCTTAGAAACATTCCACATTGATGTTAATTATTGCATCCATTTTGAAACATTTTCATTCCCTAGCAATTTCTGCATTGGAGAGGTCTGTAATCCCCTTTTACACTCTTCAATTGCAATTCCCTTTTACCAGTAGTAAGAAAGTTGTACTATGACTCACTGAGAAGCCAGCGTGACACCAGTGGTGAAGAACACACTGAATACACATGGATGAAATGGGTTCTGGAGTCTCCTGCCTGATAATTGTGATCCATCTGCAGAGCTACGCCTGAACAATGTGTGTTCTGGTGGTCACAGTACAGAAGGGCACTTTTTTGAGTAAGCAAACCCATTGGATGTGTTTCTGCACACAGTACCCTGCATGACCTGGGAGGCATATACAGGCTGTACCTGGAGCTATGCTCAGTCTCTATGCTTGGATAGCTGATCAGCTGGACAGTCTCAGGACATAAACATTCTAACAAAGTAGGAAAGGGTATGTACTTGAGCAAAGGCATAGCTTGTTCTTTGTCTCTGGAGACTAAAGAAAGCAGCTGTAAAATAAAAGGATGATGAAATATGTTCAGCAGCTGGCACGGACTAAAGTCTGCTCAGTGTCAAGAGTATTTTTGTTATTAACAGTGCATGTCAATGATGTGTGTATTTGCCAATGCCCTGACAAATTCTTCTACCAGTGTTGACAAACAGAAAACATATTTAATATTTTCAGAAAAAAAAAATATTTTAAAGTTTAGATAATGTGTAGGAAATACCAAGTAAGTGTTGCTCTAATGTATTGTTTGATTTATCTTTTCTAACACTTTCATACAGCTAATTTTGGCCTGACTACACATACTGATAACAGTTTGTTTTCTGGTTGCAATCTCAGCAACTGGAATATGAACCCTACCCATAGTGTGTGCTTTTAAAGGAAGGCTTCAGAGTTGAGAAATTGGCAAGAACATGAGAACAAACATGAGACTGTCAAAAGATGTAATGTTCACTATCATACCCCTAGACAACCTACCAAGCAGTAACATCTGACATTAAATCACCATTAATGTCAGTATTATTAGGTTTAAATCTTCTCTCCTGAAAGATTTCTCAGTAAAATGGCTTTCATACAAATATGCATCCTGATTAAGTGGAGTCTCTCCCTCCAGAGACAGTCTGAATTTCTGTCTTTTTGATGTTAGGATCTGAAGATCCTATCCTTGTAACAGGTTAGCTGTGGCTCAATTTTAAGGTAGGACATCACACCTTACACTCCCTTATTTCTCTCTCTGTTGGGAATAAAACTGACTTGTTTCACCCAAAGGTTTAACTACTTTTGTACATTTGTTTGTGTGCATAATTCAGACAACTTGCCACAAAATTTAAAGTAATAGTAGATAGATCCCAGGAAAACACTGCCCACTGTCCAATTTATATGTTCCTATGTTCAATATATTATACTCAAATATTTGCAATAAAATGCTTGATATTAACCATTTTCAAAAAAATAATAGTAACTGTATCAGAGAGACAGAAAGAATAAAAGAACCTGCCATAATGTTCCATAATGCTTCCATGTCTTTTGTTGCAACCATAACATTTGTGAGAAATGGGGTCAAATTATACCTGCAGTGGAGCACATTCAACAGTAGGAAGAATTCTTAAAAAAATTAATTCTACATTACTTAGAAGAACTATTATATTATGAAATAAAAGAATTTAACACCATTAAAAAGAAATTATATAAAACATGACAGGTTGCAAGACTTTTCTGCGCACTTCCTGGATTCCATTGGGCAAGCCATCTGGCCTACCTCTAAAAAGAAAAGTACTGTGAACTTTTAGAAATTATAACATATCCAAAAGTTAGGAAGATTTGTATATAGACAACCGTTTAGTAAAAAAAAAAAAATCCTACTGCTGAATCAATGAGCCATTAGGATGTGCCATTTTAGTCCAGAAAAATATTCCTTCTCAATCTATTTGCCCAATAAACTTGCAAATTAAAGACAATGAAAAATGCTAAACCTTCAGCAACACATAAAATTTGGTTTCTCTTTATTTTCTAGTATTATAGTCAATCAATGAAATTGGTGAAGAAGCTAAGTTGGTATTCTGCTTAAATGGACTTTGAGTGTTTAATTTCTTAGTCAATGTATTTTGTTATTAATTATTAATTTACACAGACACTTTGGATTTGATTAATTACAATAATATTACTGGTTATTGTTCACACAAAGGTGATGTGATTTTGATGTTGTTTGAAGTTCTCTTTTGTTTTTGTTAAAATTAATTTATTTTGGAGAGAAACTGACATAACTTCTATGATTGCCTCATTTTTAGCATTCAAAAGAAGATTATTTTTTCACACTTCTTAGAGATATATGGCATAGTATGAGCATTCCTGATGTTTCCAGTGTGTGAATGCTACATTGATGTTTATGAAGAAAACTGCATGATATTTACTTGACAGCATGGTTCTGCCTTCCCTGACACTTTTGACAAAATAGCCCTTCTTAAGGCTTTTGTTTTGGAAATATCACTGGAGTGCATCCAATGTAATTCAATGTAACTGAAATAGCACAGGCATGGACTATTGCTCCATGCATTTTCTAAGCCAATGAGAAATCTGCTGAAAAAGTAAGACTGGCACTAACAAAGTTAGTCAATTCACTACATAGTCCTCAGGGAGTAGTATTGATCCAAGCATAGGCAAGTGGATTGAGAGAGAAAGTAGTTACAGCAGTAGGCAGAGACTTCCTGAGGTCTCAAGACAATGAATATTCTTGAAGTAAGGTTTGTCTGGCTTAAAAGTCTTCACTTCTGCTCACATTTCAATCATTATTCTTCTGACTGGTTCTTTTCCTCTGCCTATGTGTTCTAATACTACGTAGACATTACATTACTGTGAATCTGGGCAAATGTTGCACTTCACACAAGTATTGTCCACTGTAGACCCATTACTGTAGGGAGCAGAAGCACAGTTTGTATAGGAAGAGAGGTGATATAGGATTAGTTCCTCACTGAGTGATCTGCAGCAGTCTCATAGTACACGAACAAGGTGGGCAGAACCAATCTACTCATAGTAGTCAGGTTTATCCAAGCGCCTACGTCACCAGCCATGTCCATCCCAATGGGGCAGCTTTGAGGTCCAGCCAGGAACCTGAGTCAGCAAGTCAGGGTCAGGATGTGCATATCTAGAGAAGTAAAACTTATTTTGTGGGTAAAGGTGAAGCATTACGCTAAACTTTGTTTTCCTTTGTCTGTTTTGAATATCAAGGTCACAACTCTGGACTAAAAATAGAAGAAAGAGCCATGGGAAATAATGCATCTATATGACCTTTTGACAGCCTTCTCTAGGGTGCACTTGCCCTGTCTTCTGCCCAGGTACAAACTCTTTATTTTCAAGACCCTGAGCATCAATCCAAAAACCCTGCAGTTGAAAAGTAGAAAAAAAACCTTGTGGATACCCATCTGGTGAGATAGTCTCCAGTCTGACATCTTCACAGGACCTGTTTATATTACAGTCTTGTATTATCCTGCTTTTAAGCTCGCAGGATGGCAAAAACATGTTTTGGCCATGCAATGAGTGCATAAAAAATCTCTGCATCTCCTGTTGTCAGCTTACACTTGACAGAACTGAGCTCTTTGCTCGTTAGTGGGAAACCTGTCTTCAGCTTCTATTATTAAGGAAACCTGAAACCTGAGCAACTGCCTTGCCACCATGAGCACATGAATGAGCAGCATACATGATAGCTAGATGGCCAACTTGTACACATGCCTATGCCTGACACAATTTTATGCTTCAGCACTCACTGCTCACAGTTCTTGCTCTGCATGACTTTCTCCTCCCTACCCCCATGATCGCCATGACCCCTTTAATCAGAGACACCATTGCAACTAGCTGTGCATGTTTTGGACAGGAAAATGTACGATGAACATATATACAAACAAGCAGAAAACAGAGGCAGAATTCGTATTCTCTGGTTAAAAAACATTTCCCAGACTGCATGAGCTTATTTTTGTTGCCAATATCCAAACTAACACCATCAAATTCCAAAGACACAATGGATGGAGCCTATGACATGTATGTACTTGAACTTTTATCATGTAAGGGAGAGGTAGTCTGTTCTGCTTTCTATTTAGTTGGATCAAGTCTTTGTATCCCAGTGAAATCATCTCCATCATATGGGGACTGATAATCTCTCAAGCAAAGGGGTCTAACAGCTCTCTAACTGTCTATTGAAGACACTTTTTCAATTTGCTTCCCAGTCAAAATTCCCTCCTTGCCTGCCTCTTGCTGTAGCATTCTGGGAGATAGCATGAGTCACACAGCGTCCTGTATAGAGTACTGAGTGTGGCATCAGCAGGGTTGGGCTCAGTGATGGACGGGTTGCTGCAAGCAGGAAAATATGATAGAGGCCTATTTTGGAAAAGGTGTCATGATCTTCCAGGGCACCTCAACCTGAAAGACTCTGGAGGATACCAAAGACTCAAAAGCATTCAGTGGGAAGGTCACGTTCACATTTGACTTTTAAAGTACTTTCCTCAGGCCAGAACCACTTCATTACATGCAGGTTCTGTTACCAGATACACAAATTTGCAATCTGAAAGAAATGTATTCTAAGAGTGATTAGATAAAACATGCACTGCTCTTGGATGTTGCACATTTAGCAACTTATTGTGCACTGCTCGGTCTGGTTTTCAGATCTCTGAGATTGGAATAGTGGAATAATGCACTAGCTGTTTATCTGTGGAATACAAAATACTTAAAAGTTCACCAAGGTCTGATGCATGATTTTATCCCTAATTGCAAATACATTCTAGTCTCCAAAAAAGAAGCTTGACAGAAGCTTTTAACAACATTTAGATGTATCTTAGAGCAAACGTCAAGAGGATGGGGCTAGACTCATTCTGTGGTGCCCAGTGACAGGACAAGGGACAATGGGCACAAAGTGAAACACAGGAAGTTCCATTGAATATGATGAAAAACTTCTTTACTGTGTGGTGACACAGCATTGGAACAGGCTTCTCAAAGAGGTTGTGGAATGTTCTCTGGAGATACCCAAAATCTGCCAGGATGTGATCCTGCACAACCTGCTCTGCGTGAACCTCCTTCAGCAGGCACTTTACATAAGATGATGTCCAGACATCCTTTTCAATTCCAACCATTCTGTCATTACGTGGAATCAGAGAATATTATCACAATCTATTTCAGAGGAACTAGGACTCAGTAATTTATAGGCTGTGATTAGTATACAAGATTCATTACTGGCTGAGAAGAAAAAAATGTGATTTAAAATCCAGCAGTACAAAAAGCAGAGCAAATGAAATCATTTTCTCAAAGGTGCATGACTACAAGATAAACGTACCCTGTGACTGAAATCATGCAGAGTTTTCTAAAACTTAATTAAGTGAAAGTCCAAGTGGTAGAAGAAAACTCGAGTGGATAAATGATCTTTATTTTGGACCCTGCAGTGTTAGCCTAGAGTTTCTTAAATATTAGCATTCAGTGAAGTTTGTGTGCTGAAGAGGTGAAAGTAGACACAAACTTCAACAGATCTGCCTTCACTTCTGCAAGTTAACTATATAAAACTTCAATAAAATCAGCTGATTTTTCTGTGTGACCAGGAATTTTCTGTCATGATTTATTTTTTTAATAAAACATAGCTACTATTCTGTCTTCTCTATATGGCTGATTTAAATAATGAGAACTGTACAAAAGACGTGGGAAAAAATAATAAAAAGAAGGAAAATGACTTTTCCCTTTAAGTTCTAGGGGTGCCTAGGGTTTGCATTTCAATCTCCAACAGGAAAAATTGACTTCCTGTTCCTTAGGGAAACAAGAAAATCCATTATCTTTGCTAGAAAATAGGAATAGTTTAATCTTTTTCAATTTAAGCCAAGTGGCTCATTCTGATTGTTAACATTATACAGCCCATTGTTCTTACTTGAAACTTTCTATTGAGCCTCCAGTTTTGATATTTTATATTCTGTCAGACTAATACCAGTGACCGAGCGTGCATTTTCTCATTTTCATCTCAAAATGTGCAAATACTAGATAACAGAGTAGTAGCCACAACTCTGATGATGTGTCTGGCTGACTTGGTTTAGACACTGATAATTTTGAAATCCTTGTAATTATCCAGGCATCTCCATGCACTTTATGTTGCTATGACTGTTTCTCTCTATAGCTTTTTCTTCTATTTCCCTTTTTCATTTATGAAGTATCAGCCCCTGTATCATCCTGTGTTTTTATTATACACTGAATATTATATATTGAATAAAATCTAATTTTAAAAGCGTTTTAAAAATACATACACCTGTAAGTAACCTGTGGTTGCCTTTGTTCCTTCCGTACAGTTTGCGACATTGAATAAATCACATGAGGCTCCTTCTAAGAAGCAGATGTTCTCTTCCATGCACATACCTACAGTACCCACACAGATATCTTTCAGATCTGGTAGCTTCAAAATGAAGGAAATTGAAGAAATTATTGAAGTGAAGAAAAAAAATCCAAGAGAATCCTGGTCAACTACAACAGGTCAGGAACAACAATAGTAGTAAGAGGCCCCATTATAAAAGGTTTGTATCCAGTGAAATTAGAAGTATAGAAGAACACGAAATATAGGATTCTCATATTCTTATTTCAGATAATCCTTTTACATTGATTTTAGGCATAAAAGGTAAATAATTCCCTGTATCTCTAGTATGTCCTTGACATGGATGTGAAAATCCACACCACTACTCCACTTTTGTCCAGTACTTTTCTTATTTCACTGGATATAGCATATTAGCTAGATTTATGAGTACTAGAGGAAGAGTATATAATTATTTATGCAGCACTAATGAAATAAACACTTGCTTTAGAAGTTGCTGAGAACATTCTTCATTTTCTTTTCTCAGAAGTTAATAAACCTGCTTATTTTTTCCTTCCCTTCAGTGGCTTAACTTCCTAACACATCTCACTCTTTTGTATAGGTTATCTTTTCTTCTTCATCTTTTTGTTCTCTGTTTTATATCTAACATCTAATGCTGACCTTCATTTAAAGTCTGTACTATGTTCAGTCTTTCCCTCATAAATAGTGCTGAGAAGTGGATTTTAACCAAGTAAAGGATTTCCTTTGCAGTAATCCATTAACTTTACAAAGGACACAAAAAGCTGCTTGCACTAATGAATGTCACTACAGAGATAAAAAGGAAAAGCACTTTTTTCTTCCAATTCAGAACATATGTGTAGCTTTGTCATCTCGAGGCCACTAATCAAGTTTCTGTCAGAGACATAAAAAAAGAAAATTGTTTCAAAATGAAAATTGACAGGAGAAACAGACTTTTTAGAAAGGTGATCTCTCTAAGGATTGGTATGAGGATTACCTGTATGACAATTATTTTGCTAATGAAGTGGTATCTTTTAGTATCAAAGGAACCTTTCATGTGTCAAACCTTTCAATTACAAACTCATAGAATCATTTAGGTTGGTAAAGACTTCTACGAACACCACGTCTAATGTCAACCCAGCACTACCAAGTCTACCGCTAAGCCATATCCCTAACAACTACATCTGCAGTCTTGTCTTTTAAATACCTTCATGGTTGGTGACTCAACCACTTCCCTGGACAGTCCATTCTGAAGATTAACCTTTTTGGTTAATTTTTTCCCAGTATGCAACCTAAATCTCCGCTGGCACAATTAGAGTCTCTTTCCTCTTGTCCTATTGCTTGTTTTTTGGAAGAAACTGACACTCACTTCACTATAATCTTGTTTCAGGTAGTTGTAGAGAGTGATAAGATCTCTTTCAAATATCAAAAGTATGCATTAAATTGTGCTCTTTTTTTCTGTTCAACTTGATCTGAGGAAGATTACTAGAAGTTACACAGCCAAATTATATACAATTCTTATTCATATTTTCAATTCAGTATAGATAATAACTTACAATATAAACACTGGTACAGTAAATTATATGTGGTATACATTACCAAAAATACTACAAAAATATATTTGAGGGAAAAAATAAAAAATTTACAAATGTAGCTACTTTGGAAAACAAACCTTTATTCCTACTAGAGCTGAAATTTTATCCTTAAATTCTAGATCTTAATGACCTACTACTAAATGAGTATGAGTACATTAAAAATGATAATAAGACAAAAGTAAAAACCTCAGTAAAGGACTTAAAGCAAACTTTTTTTCAAATATATCCTATGTCCTCAGTCACTGAGAGCATGTTGTTTTAAGGTGTTCTGGTGACTTAAGTTGTCAGACAAACTTGTTATCTTTTGGATCCTTCATTCCTGAGAGGACTGAAAACAGGGAATCAGTTTTTGGGTATGGAGGACATAGAAGAGAATGCAGGACATAGAAAAGTATGGATGACATAGTGGTCACATTATAACTACATCTGTTTCAGGCAGTTCCTAGATTTCTTACCATCATGTAAAAACTGAGCAGATTATACTGCATGCTGCAATTCCTTTTGGTGCACTGAACTCCTAAAACTGCCTTAGGAAAGCCTGTGTTGATTCAGACTTGGGGATTCTCAGCTTAATATCATTAGTGTTTAAATGTTCAAAACTATTGTCAGAATGGGATAATGAGGACTCCATATGAATAACATAATGCTCTGTAGAATGGCACGGGGTCCCCAGGAAAGTGGCCAAAGCACTAGGCCTGGCTTTAGGAAGTGTTTGGACAATTCTTTCAGGCATATGGTGTGATTTTTGGGGTATCCTGCACAAGGTCAGGAGCTGGATGCAGTGATCTTGATGGGTCCCTTTTACCTCAGCATATTTTATGATTTTATGATTCTCTGAAATATTTTTCCAATGTTGACTGTTAAAGTAAATGAGAAATTACTCATGCTTAAAATATCCACCCAATTGATAAATTAGCACGTAGTTTGGTTAGTGTTTAGCACAGAAAGAGGGATAGAAGCTGAATCTACAATATAAATCCTTACTAGCAGAAGCATAGGACAGTGCTTCCTGAAGAAGTGGCACTCATCTTTACAAGAAAACCACATCCAACACTTTTCAGACATGCTGTAGCTCTGGCTTTTTTCTAGTATCTTTTTGAATAGTGAACCAGACAGTGAGATGTAACTTGATCCTCACAGAAGAGAAGCATCAGAGTGAATAGTAAAATTTTGAATCTAGATAAAGCACCTCATTACCTAAGGACATAATTTTAAAATGGTTTGAAAAAGCAGCATGATTTTTACATTGGCAAGAAGGGAGGATTTGGTTCATACTGATGCTGGACTTGATTGGTTGTATGACAGTTTCATCTCCTCTTCTACACACTTTTTTCTGTCAGTATGTGTCTCAGTCTTTTAGTGTCCAAAATCGTCAGAAGAAGAAGAATAAGCACATGTTCTTTCAACTTTGACTGTTACTCAAGTGGTCCCCGTGATCATCTTAACTGGATGTGAGATAAAGATTTTTACATTTGCTGGGGGTTCCCTTCCTTCTCTACAAGATCTTTAAATTGGTTGGTAAGTACCCATAATAAACTGAATGATATCATAAACCAGGGTTCCTTCATTCAGATACTGATTGGCAAATAAAGTTACTTTTCTGAAGGTGGTTAGAAAGAAGTGGAAGGCATTTCCCAAACATCTCCTAAACACAGGCAAAATTGCTTCTGTTCCCATAGGACAGTAAAAAGGCTTCAATATGTTATTTAGGTCATCCAGAAAAGGTTATATTTTGATTAGGATTGAAATAAAATATATTTGTTATCTTGAAGCTACAGGTAGACCTGAAATGTGGAATTAAAGAAGGATGGCTCTAAGGAACTTCCTAAAGCACCTGTTCTACCATTCAGATGGAGTTCAGATGGAATCACTGGAACTGACAATGGAGATGGTATTTTCCTACTCTTCTCCTATGTCCTTTTGTCTTAAAGCTCACAGCAGGTTTCCATAGGTCCCTACAATCTATAAATTATATGCCATCAGTGTCTGTAGAGAATGAAAAGCACCTAGAAATGCAGAGTAAGTGAGAGACAATAAGCAACACCTTTGTGTTCCTCCCTTACAGAGAAGTAAAGACTGAAGTTGTTCCTGAGGTCCCTACTTCAAGAATTGAGAATAAATCTCACACTTTAGAGGTCTGGGTACTTTTCTGGAAAGATTGGAAAAAAAAAAAGTGTTTCATCCACAGAACTTTAACTGAGCATGTAAAGAGAGAGCGGCTTTTCACCTTCTTCTGAAGTATTAGATGGGAATCTAGAGGTACAGGCAGGGCACTGAGGAAGGAGAACCACAGTTCTGGTGAAGTGCATTAAGTGCTATTTCTTCATGACTCAAAATTTTGGACAATGGATACAAAGAATACTAAAACATTGAGAACAAAACCTACATTGTTTTCTCTTGGAAATAAAATTATTTTTTGAGGGTGCAAATAAAGCAATTTGCTGGAAAGTAGCTTTATATGGGGTCATGCTGTCAGAATTCCTATACATCATATAACATATACATCTCATATGGAGCATCTTTAAAGAGGCATGAAGAAAGGTATCTAAAGACACAAGGTACATGTCCATATCCTGAAATCTCCTGAGGGATGAGGATGAATAAGAGGGTTTGTGGAGACAGCTGGTGTGTCCTGAAAACTGAGCCGTAGTCCTGACTAAGTTTCTGTGATCAGGCATAATGTATTCAAGATTGTAAGAAGCAATTCTATCAGCAGATGTTTGCTGAGTTCCAATAAAACCTTAAATGTCAACAGATTCTGAAAGATTATAAAGAAATAGTTTGCATCATGCTAGGCATCTCAGTCAAAATAATGAATAAGCACTGACATCAGTGTTCATATATATCATCTGCAAATGCAGTTCTTACACAGGGCTTTTGCATTTAAAAGCCCTTTACAGTCCAATAGAAACCAATTTTTTTCTGCTATTTTTTATTCCTTCCTTCTGTAGGAACAAATTTTGCAACACACTTAAACAGGGATCTATACAGATTATTTATTTCCATGGAGAAAGAAAGAGAAAACCTTAATGATTTTCATTTTCCCCAAAATGTTTTTTTTTTTTTTAATTGGTTTTGGTTTCCTCTCTGTTTTCCTTGTTTATACAACAAAAGAGTATTACTGCTTCTCTTATCCAGTGGTAACTTTATTCTTTGACTAATGTATGGATATTTTTTATTTAAATTTTATTCATTAGATTTTTATTTTTCAAAGATAGAATATTTTTTTTTGTCTCTCTCATAATCACCCTTAGAGCTAATAAGCTAATTTTGTGAGAGGAGCTCAAACTGTTCACACCCAAAGGTAATTGAATTTCATCCTCATTTACAAAAATATATATGTACACACTTCTGGCATTTATTGAAGGTATAAGGTGAGTTTCCCTTGCTGAACATCCACTTGTTTCCTACATTTTCCTCACCTTTTTCTTTCTTAATTATTATGTACTTTCTCAAATAAGAATACCAGAAAAATGTAATAATTATCCCATTTACATTAAATGACAGATGTTCCAAATCCTCAGTCCTCTCCTGCAGGGGTTGGATCTAGGAAAATGCATCAGTTGCAATGTAACTGCAGTTAGGCAGCAAAGATGCTGTATAGAAAAAAATAGAAAGCAGAAATCTTGCTTCAATTTCTATATTTTCATTTTAATACAAGTGTTTTTTGCAGGACTTGTTTTATCACTATAAACAGGTATTTCAGTTGGAACTGTTAGGTCTTACTTATACTTGTTCTGAGATAGGATACTTTAAAAAAAAAATTGTTTTGTCTGTCTTTCCAGAAAAACATTTTGGCAGTGTTCAAGGTAAACAGTAGTGCCTATAGTTTATGAGAGATGAGGTATTTCCTTATATTCTGTGGCTCCCCACTAGCAGCGTCATGTCATTATTCCAACTCAAGTCGCAAAAAGCACAGAGGAAATCATTCTACTTCAAAAAAAAAGAGATTCTGCCAGCTTTGTCACAGAGAATTTTGCTTACCACTTCATACCCTTAGGGAGAGGCAGATTCCTCTAAAGGTCTGATGAATCCCACGTGGTCTTTCCCAGCAGGACAAAACTCATTTATGCTTATTGCCTGCTAATTTTGCAGAGGGAACATCCTGGATCTCATAGACCTGCAACAATTCATCCCCATGATCCATGAGCTTAAAAGAAAATTCTCACACTTGGATTGGAAAAGATATCATATAAAGTGGCTCAGCTCACTACAGGGAAAAATACTCTGGGATATAGCCACATAATTGCAGCAGCAGCTTTGTCTCACAGCTCAGCAAAACCATAGATTTCAACATTAATATTTGTATCTAGGCTAAATAAACTTTTTGTCTTAGTTTGAAAGACGGGTGTCTGCCAGGGAAAACTGGAGCCTTCCTTGGAATGGAGAATGCAAACACCTCCCTCCGAATTATTATAATTTTGAAATTAAGGGGCTCTCATACCAAGGTATGGGGACAGGAATAACAGTTCTTTACTAGTATGTATAACAAGGCAGACAAAAAAACAAATACAGCATTAACAACAAAACAGGAACCTTGTGACAGATTTCTTGGCCAAGATGGGGAGGGATGGAGGAGAAGTTTTGCTTCACAAAACCCTGGGGCAGTCTGATCCCGGTGCCCCTGCACCAAGAGGAGGAGCACCAAGCTGGAATGGCAGGAATGAGCAGAAATCCCTGGTGGATGAGATGTAGCAGAAGGTCCATGGTGGTAGCTGGAACTGCAGAATGTCCTGGCAGGGCAGGGAGTGCGGGGGTACAGCGTAGCAAAAAGACCCAGAGCAGCACTAAAGAAGAGGCAGGGATGGGACAGACGTGGCCCAGATCCAGCAGGGCAGGAGAAGGCGAGGTCAGAATTCCTGGACACACGAGCAGATGGTGGTNGAGGTCAGAATTCCTGGACACACAAGCAGATGGTGGTAGATCCCTAGGTAGGACTGGACTTTGGTGGTGACAGTGAATCCTCCCCACAGTAAGCAGCAGCTTGGCCGTCCTCCTTCCATTGCCAAGAGCAAGAGAGCACAGCTGGCCCCAGCTCAGTCCTTTACCTGCCCCTAAAACTTGTGGTATCCTCCCACTAAGAGAGAAAACTCCCAGAGACAAAAGAAGTGTAGGCAGGTGCTACACTCGTCTCCTTTGGCCACTTCTTTTTTCCTTAAGAACCTGTAAGTAATCAGTAGTTAGTTTCCTAGCAAATTATGGGAAAAAATTCTATAAGTAAAAAAGAAACAAATCTAACTTGCAACACTTAGTTACCAGAACTGTACAGCAATCACCATGTCTAGATTTGTAAAACACTAAGTGAATAGTGGAGCTATGAGAAAAATTGGATCAAATAGTGATCTCAAAATGTTTTAAGATCATTATGGCTGGTACTCATCAGGTGTTGATACCGGGACGGTTACTGTTTACATTACTGTATTAATGGTCTGATGGAAAAGAAAGCAATCACAGGAAACACAAAGGTAAATCCAATTTGAGGGTAGTGAATGCTATGCTGAAAAATAGGGCATTTGTACAGAAAGCCCTTAGAAGCTGAGGGATGAATATTTATGGCACAAACAAACCTTCCAGAGAACAAGAGAATATGTCATTCACAAAGATATTTTTAGTTTCATTAATTACCAATTTGATTTTTCTTTAGTAAAAAAAAAATCCAAAAACCATTACTCTTTGTGTCCTAATAGTAATTATCCTCATAAAGAGCACATTTTATTTCTGTGAGGTGTAGATTATGTGATCTGCTGATATTTTCCCTAATAATTTTGAAGCCTTTGTCCAATTTCTACTACATTTAGCACTGAAGTAGAGAGTTCACAAGTATTAAGTTCCAATAAGTCTCATGAAAACAGGCACAGGAATAGAAAGGTTATTGCCCCTACTACAAGGAAAAAAGTTCAGTTTCAGCTGAGCAGTGTTGCCAGGCACACAGAACATAAAAGCTTTCGTGGAGGAGAAAAAGAGGTAAGGACAAAAGCTAAGGTGCTAGAAGACAAGACTGAAGACAAAGTGGTAATAGTTTAAGAAACAGCTAAAAAAGTCTGTGAAATATGTTCACATGAAATTGGACTTAATCAGTTCTGATCCTTATGAAATATCTTGGAGTTGAAAGTTTGAAAACTTGTAGCACAAAGCGAGGATGAGAACAGACACAGACTAAGCTTATAAGAAATTTAAGTAATTGACAAAGAAGAAACAAAGTGTTCTCACCTGTTCACAAGGAAAAAAGCACAAAACCATTGTCAGAAACTGGAGTTTGCATCCTGATATTTCACAGAATACGATGAGTTGGAAGGGACCCTCAAGGATCATCAGTCCAACTCCTGGCCCTGCACAGGACACCCCAGTAATCACACCATGTGCCTGACAGCATTGTCCAAACACTTCCTGAACTCTGTCAAGCTTGGTGCTGGGACCACTTCCCTTGGGAGCCTGTTCCAGTGCCCAAACACCCTCTGGGCAAACTTGCAGTGTGTGATGACTGAAGAATCCCAATACTGGTCAACTTATTGGAAGAGGAAATAATTGACGTTAACACAGGGGCTCAGTACGATAAAATTTTGTGAAATTAAAGTGGCAACACTTATACAACAGTGGCCACAATTATACAATTAAATGTCAGTAGCTTCGAGAAGTTATTACTGACCTTTGAATCAGCCTCTGATTCACTTCCATCACCTCTGCCAACCCCTTATAATGGAAATCTTGAGAACTGAAGAGCATTTGATTTAAATATAGTATTTCTCCTCTTAAAATAATGAAATTATAATCTGTTAAAGGAGTAGAACACATAACTGATGCTTGGGATTCTACTTTTTATGAGATGCTACCCTCAAAAAAAAAAGTGTTCAGAATTCTGCAATCTGAATTCCCTTGTTATTCTTCCACCACACAGCAGCATAGACTTTTAGTCCTTTACACACATCATTTTCCTTTGCATGTTTCAATTCTTTACTCTGGAGGGAGCAAACTTTCCTCTTTGTGGTCTACTGGATATGACATAGTAGCTATGAAAATGTACTGCAAATATCAGACACCTTTTCTGATTAAATCAAAGTAGAGCTTGATTCAAGAAATCACTGAAGATTTTTAGCTCTGCCAATTATTGTATTTGGTGCTTGGTAACAATTATTTTCCATGAGGAGATTAATCTCTCTTTTTTTCATTTTTTTTTTTTTTTTTAATTGACATTTCCAGGTTCAGTGGGAAATTGCAGGGTTAAAACTGCATCTGTATCTTCATTCTGGCAAATGCCTATTCTTTTTGTGCACCCATAATGAAGCATGCTTATTATTCCATGTTAGAAACACTGCAGCTATCAAGATAGGAGAAGCAGATGTTTTCAGAAAGGCCTAGGGACCAGTAAAATGAGCAAGATGGAATTAGAAACTTGGAAGGAGGAAATCAGAATAAAGACTGTCAATTCCTTAAGGCTTTCAAAAAAATAAATATCAAGGCTGCTTCTTAATTTAATACCACAGGGTTTGAGTCCCTACTCTTCTTCCAGGATATTTAGTACCATCTTAGCTGATGAGGTCACCAGAACTTGCGATAAGAAAATTTTTACAATGAAGTAACAGATGAATATATGATCGGATATAACAAAATGCTTGATTGCTTCTCAATAAAACATTTTCTGCTTTCTCCAATCTCAAAATATAACTTTTACTGGTTTGAATTAGTTTGCAAAACTAATGTTTGAAGCAGTCTATGTGAAAGGGTAGGAGATGTATTCAGATGACATAATGGACCACAGGATTTAATTTAAAGCTCCTCTTCACTGGACTGGTTTGGATTATCAATGTGTAAAATTTCAGGGGAGGTTCTCTAATAAGAGTTCAACCTTAGACACATACTTGTCACATTCTTAAGTATTCCTTAGTAAGCCTATCAGGAATGTTTCTGTGCTGAATTCAAACATCATCTGCATTAGTAAGTTCACATTGGTGCAATTTACTTGTTGTTCCTCCCCAGTGAACCTACATTGATCTATTTTAAGCATACTTACTTAAGGCTTTCAGTATTTAACTCTCTCTGAACAATATCAAACCAGATTTCTTTAAAGACAGTAAAAATAAATATTCTGCCTGCCTAAGCAGAATAAAATAACAGCTAGGAAAAAAAAAAATAGTCCTTGACAAAACCCCAAACTAAACCAGATATTCATTTAATGAGATAGTAAAACATGCTCATGTCTTTGTTTCCAACACACTATGTCAACCCCAGTACTCTGTAGAGGAATGTGTTGTCAATGTTCAGCAAATGGTCTACTTTTAGATGTCCTCAGTGATCTCTTTGCAGAGTGCATATGGTCATGTGCCAGAGAAGAGTCAAGGATGAATGTGGACAGCTCCCATGGTCTGTTCCATAGGCATTCTAATCATGAACATGAGGCAGGTACTATATCAGATACAACCCTAGGAGAGGAAGAAGAACTAACAGCTTGGACACAAACTTCTACAAATCTTTCAGAGTGTGGGCTACTCATGGGCTCAGATGAGTGTCTTTCCTAGCACAGAAATAATTTATTTATTTCATGTATGTTTAGATGTCTTTTAGGGATGAGATAGCTAAGTCAATATTGTTTTTCATTAAATATACTTGGAGACACGAAACAAGGATTTTTTTCCCCAGATCTGTCTAGATGAAGAAAATATCAGATGACATGAAAACCTTGAAGAAGACACTGACTCTAGGGAGATAAAGTCAGATATGTTTCTAATAGTGTTGCACATCAAGGTAATTATTGCAACACAAATAATAATTTTTCCAATTGGTATTGCATACTGGGGGGTTTTATTAAAATTGTGATTCTGAAGGACAGAAGAAAAGAGTAGAAACTTCTTAGACAAAAAGGTGTCAGAAAGGGAAACTCTGGAGAAGCAGTACAATCTAACACTTGCTTGAAATCTTATGGATGAGGCCCATTAGGGAGTGTCACACAAGTAAGCCCTCATCCAGAGATATATGACCTCTGGGCAATTTTAGTGTCAACTTTGAGTTCTAAATATTAACTTCCAAGTTTGTTGTAGAGATAACTGAATTAGTAGAACAAAACTGTAACATCCTCACCATGTATGCCAAGAGTGAATGATAAAAGGATTAATTAGTATCTACATCAATACTGACAAATGAGAAATAAATGTTTCTAAATGTTGTGCCTGACTTTCTGCCTGTCCATTAAGTTGCAAATTATAATTGTGTTAAAATATGTTATGATGCATTAACATGTTTGTATGATTTTTCAAGGTTTCTAAGTATAGTATGAGAGACTGAGTCTCCAGTAACAATATTTCTTCTGTTCAGTCTTGCGGGGACAGAAATGGAAGGAAAATGCCATCAGCACTGAAGGCATCATAGGGCTTTCAAAGATCTAGAGCAAACAGACCAAAGAAACAGTCCTCTACCTTTTAATAGCAGGTTTGGTTTTTTTTAATTTAGTAGTAAGCAATTATTCCCTAGGAATTCCTGCTGCAGGCTGAAAATTTGGAAGCAGACCTGCTACTCTTAGGCTGGCTTTTCCTACCCAAGAGAGAGTAGTGTTTCTTAGGCCATTTTAAAAAGCCTCTTTTAATTTTCACATACTTCTTTCCTTTTCTCTGGGTGGTCTTGTGCTTGACTTGCAGGAGTCAGTTTTCCCAAAGCCTGGTTTCTACACTTAGGAATGACTTGCACTGATAGTCCCTGACAAGACAGTGCAGATTCTGGACTCCCTCTTCAGTGAGTGGTAACCTAGTGTAGCTTTGGCAACAGATGGAAGAATGCTTCTTGGACAGCTGCCTACCTGCCATCCCATGCTTCTTTGCACATGACATGGATTTAGAGAATCGTTTTATCAGGACTTTTGTCTAAGTGTTCTTTGTTCTTTCATGGTGTGAAATCATGTTCACTTGATCTGGTCTCACTCAGATTTGGTTGGCTGATTGTTGTACTCATCCAAAGTCCATACCTATATGACACTGTGATCCAATTCCAGACCAAATGAATTCTGTTGAAGTCATTGAAGGACTGTGAATGTTCTTGTCAGCCTAGAAGATCACTGTGAGAAAAGAAAAAAAACCAACCAACCAAACAAACAAACAAAAAAAAAAGAAAAAAAACAACCATAAAATTTTCATTTTTTACAACACAAGTGTTTAAAACATTTGCCAATGGAAGCAAAATATGAAGAAATGAGACAATAAAAGTAATTGGTATTAGCTATAGTGAGGGCTCAGTTAAGGCTCAGTAGTTGTAAATAATTAAAAATATTTAGTAGTTTAATTTTGATAGGTACATTAAAGCAAATATGAATGGATTTTAAGGTACTTAATGCGATCATCCTTATTTTGAAGTTACAGGCAGGAAATTGTCTAGCAAGTCATTCCATATCAGATAGTTTTGATTTTGTTTCTAAGAAAATATGCCATCCCTCCTAAAAAATGTAGTTTGGGTTTATTTTTGCTTTCTGCTATGTGGGTGGTACTCTCTAATTAATGGCTTCCAACAGAATATGACCTGAAATTGTATGTTTCAGTTGTTTCATATTTGTTTGCCCTAGGTTTGAATTTTAGTTAAATATTTATACATTTTCCAAAAAAATATTTATATCCACTTGCACTTGGATTTGGAGGAAAGTTAAGAAACAGGCTTTTTCAGCAATAGTAAAGAATGTATAAAATATAAAATCAAATATATTTTAAAAATTTCCAAAAAAAGTACAACTAAAATGAATTATACACCTTTTAAAGTAGGTAAGCTTGGAATTAAATTATATCTATTTAAACATACCAACAGAAGGAATCTAGGACACACTTACCTATTTTTAAATTGTACATAAATAGTCCTGATATATTTCTTGAAGTTCTGACAAAATGACATGAAATATGACTATATATATTCCACATTGTGTGAATTAAGAAAAATTGCAAGGACTGTTATTTTTTTGCTGCAGAAACACATGGCATTCAATGTTCATTATTATGGGCATCACCATTTTAAGGAGAATGTCTTTGTCTGCTCATAACATTCCGAAACCATCTGAAAGATTGTCCCATAAGCACTGATTAGTTACTTCCTTTACCAGCAGTTACCCTAAAAAAAAACCAAACACAAACCAAACAAAACAACAAACAAACAAAACCAAAAACAAACTAACAAAGAAAATAAAATCAAAAAACACCCCCAGATATTATTATATAGGTATCACATTGTGGGTACCAGCATATGTAGACGTGTTGCTCCATATAGGAAGACGTCTTTCTAAAGCAGCTGGTATGCATTACCCTGCCATGACAACTATTGGCAACTATTGGTATCTGCCAATATGGATGAAAAACCTGCTGCAAATGATGCTTAGGAGTGTGGAGATCCAGCAGGCAAAGGATAGCAAGTCTAGCACTGAGGTATTTTTTTTCCTGAGTCTATGCAAAACACTGAATATATGAAGGTACCTACTCCACAGCAAAGGACAATGTTTTGTCCATTTCGGCTGATAATAGTTATAAATGGAGTCACTCGGCCAAAACAAGAGAAACAACAGGATATTTGGAAAAGAGAACCTTGGTGCTTGATCTCTGGTGCTAGAATTGCTATTTTTTCCGGCCGGCTCTCATTTTTATCACAAAATGCGTGGCAAGAAAAATCCCACAGAGCGTGGAACTGGAGTTAGGGCAAGGAAGATAAAATAACTGCCCATGGGGCTCATCAAGAGAAAATCTTGCTGCGATTTTGAGAGCAGTGTGAGCTGGATGTACAAGTGAGCACATTTATGGCTCATTTATCAAGTAATGAACCATCATACAATGCAATGAAGCTCCTTCTTCCCATCAACTCTACATAAATTGAAGTAGCTCTATAACAGGTCTTGTTTCCTGATGCTTTTTCTTCTTGTCTAAACTTTCTTTACTTTGAAACATTGCCTACTAAGCAGCACAAGAATCTCCTATGTTAAACATGATTACACTATTCATAAAATGAACCTTTCACAGGCGGCTGCCATAGAAATAATATATTTAGATTTGAAATTGCTGCAATCAAACCGTACTGTGGTTTTAAATCCAAAGGAAGATAGATGCATTTTCCTCCTACTCCTGAAAAACAGGATTCACCAAAGAAAGAGCTATCTCAGTGAATGGCCACAATTCTAAGTGCACAGAACAAGTAAGGTTTTGTATATAACACAGTTAATTTCCATTGAAAAAACAATTGCCAATGTTGCTCTCCGTGATGGGTGGTATCTGATCTGCTCACAGTTAATCTTTTCTATATAAAGAGCATGGCTGGGCAGAAGAGCTCCTATTTTCCTTGTTCTGCCTGCCAACCTCTGCATCCACCAAAACCCTCTAGAGAGCAAGGATGAATAATACCTCTGCAGAGCATGCCTGACACTGGTCAAGTGGGTGACTTTGCTATACATACAGGGTACAGGCAACAACAGAAAATGAGCAGAAGAAACTGTAAGACTAAAAGAAAGGCTTTGGAGAATAATGGAACAAATAAATAAGAAAACGTCAGAAGTGACAGGACGAAAAAACTATTAGAGAACTAGAAAACGGGTATGATTTTTGCTGAAACTCAGAAAAAAATATTAACTGAATATAGGACTAGCTGAAAGGACCTTCCTATGAAGAATGCAGTAAAGAGACAGAATAGTTATTTTCAACTTATTTTACTGTTAGTCTTCCCACTAATTGGTCTAAGTCTCTGTGTTTAGAAAAGTGAAACCCTTTGTTGCAATAAATCTTTATCTCTGGAGATGCAGAGCTGTAGTACATTCAATTTCTGGAAATATGTATGAAAATTTTCTTCAGAATTCTGCCATACTTCTAAAACCATGAACTTCAATAGGGACCTATCCCTTATATGTTTAGAAGATTAAATGACAAGAATATAAAAATCACTTCCTCTTCAAAGAAAAGAGTTAGTGTAAATGCAAATCTTGTTCCTCTCCCATAAATGCACCAGGAATAATTAATTATGTCATGCTGCAGCAGTCTCCCTCTCTGTCAGAGAAGACAAATATCCAAGTCATTGCTCAAAATTCATTATCGAAACAAAGAAGGTGTCTGACAGTAATTTATAGCACGTGACTGTAGTACTGTGGTTTGGCAGCATATTCACCTTAAGAGTTTCTCTTGCTTCCTCTGCTTGCATGTGCTTACCTTTAAAGTGCCTCTCATTTTGTTAAAATAACTGAAGTCCAGACACCTAAATTGATCCTGGTTAAAAAAACAAATTCTGAAGAACCAAAGATTGAGGGGGGTTACTGTTACTGTGGCATTCTCACTAAAATATTAACATTCCTTAGGTATCCATTTGGCTTCTGCCAAGAAAGAGTAAAGGGGATGCAAACTCCAGTACAGAGTCAGCACTAAGAAGTGGTAAGAATTACTTTATTTGGTGGTGCTATTGAGTCCCTTGGCTCATGGAACTGCACATTGAGGTGAGAGTCATGGGACTCATTTTGGACTTTGTGAAATCTTAATCCAGGGCAACACTGCTGGAATTCTGTATCATTCACAGTATGGTTGAGTAACACACCTGTTCATCCCATCCTGCAGTGACTGATGGCACAAACTGGAGATGGAGGGGGAATTAAACAGCAAAACATTTAGACAAATTTGAATAAAGAAAAAGAATGCTTCATTTCCTTCATTCCATCTTAAACAACCCTCAGCTAAATAGCTTAATAGTTTTAAGAAGAGCTACTTCAATCTGATCTGTGATTTCTTTTCAGACAAACATCTGCACTAATAAACCCCCATATGTATTCAGGAAGGCTGTGTAATCATGATGAACAGTGATTTTTTTTTTTTATATGCAGAATAAAAATACAAGTACAAAAGGATTTTTCATATCTCCATATTTCTTCAGGGAAAGGAAGAATATATCACTTGTAACACAATTCTGTTCAGCTTTCCGACAACAAATCCAACAGTCCTTTCATCTTCCTCACTGCTAATTTTTATGCCCTCGTGGTTAGCAAAGATGTGCTTCAGAGTGGCTATCTTTGACCCTCCGTTCTTTTCAATTTAAAACAAGATTTGGTGCAACTGGTCTTGGCTATTTGCCTTCAGTCCTTTGTCCTTTTACAGGCAAATCAGGCTCCAAGCGCTCTGCCAGCTGTTCCACAAGGGAAGGTGAAAATATTGGCATTTTACCTGCCTTAGAAGAGGTTATGAGCAGTTAATTGTTCAAGATTCCATGCACGGAAGGCACAGTACAAATATAAATTATGAGTCTAGTTGCAGCAACAGAATGATAAAAGGCAATGGCAAGGAGGGAGCTGCTGTGCAGATGTCTAATTGCTTGTATGCAACAGCTGTTGTAATTGAATTTGTGACAAGACCCTGGCATTAATGCAATGATTCTAATAACTGGACACACCAACGAAACATAAACGAGGAGTTCCCTTTGGCAGGACAAACTGAAACAAAAACTGCAATTAAATAACACACCAAACAAAAGAGAAATACCACATGCACAGCGTTATAAAAAAACCCAAAAGTTTGTACTAGCAGCATCATAAAAGATTAGAAATGTCTTCAGCCTCCTGAGATTTAGAGCACCCGCCATCTTTTTCTATGAGTGTTATATTTCTTTCAAAATCTGAAAATTGTAAGTAGAACTCCTCTATGTTCTGGAACGGTTCTCAGAAGAGGACAAGTCAAGTGCTAGTTATGTGGGTTCACCTGACCTCACCCATCTTAATGGAGAAGCAATCAATAGCTCCTTGCTAAAAATGTACATTGTAGATAACTCAGAACACTCTTCATTATTGATTTTCTTGACAGCTTTGTTATAATGAGAGTTTAGGTTTATTTTGAATTAAAATTCTGGAAGTAGTAGCTGAAATATAAGAAAAAC
>WAAE01019123.1:0-79931 GCA_013400495.1 Nicator chloris
TACAAGTGCTTTTAATCTAGCATGTCATGAAATTTTTGCAAACATGTTTTGAAATCTTCATCTGCTGTCTGAGAAGGATTCTGTTACAGAGAGCATGCTGTGGTGGTCAATGAAACACTCTGGCTTGTTGTTTTCTATTGTCTTTCTATGCTCAAGTATAAATGTCAAAGTATGAAGATGCAAGATATTGGTTTCTGTTATTCACTACAGCTGTTGATGTGCCTGAGCAGGCTGAAGTTACTGAGGAGTGCTATCAGGACAATGGGGTGACTTACCGTGGTACAGTTTCTTTCACTCTCACGGGAAAGAAATGTCAAGCCTGGAGCTCAATGTCGCCTCACCGGCACAACAAAACAGCAGAGAACTTCCCAAATGCGTATGTGTATTTCCCATTTCCAGGTTTCACTGGACAATGGTCATTCATGTACTTGTTTTGATTTGCATCATCATTGCACAACAATGATTATAAAGCTGGTAAAGGAGTGTGCTAGATAAAAGCAATCCCTTTCTTTTCTTCTTTCTTATCATGGAAACATTTTTTATTAACCTCATCTTGAAAAAAAACAGTTGTCACTATTGTACTGTAGACTAATTAACTGTGTGTTTCTACATTGATTCTAAGGCAATTAATAGTTATCATAAATTTTCCCTCATAATGAAATGAACCGTTTCTATGCATTAATTTATTCATGAGTTTAAGTCTTTGCTTCCTAGTCTGCAAGTCATTAAAACTTTGAGGAAGGGATAGATTGTTTTCTTATTCCTAATATTTATCACTTATTTTTTCCAAAATGCAAAAAACTATTCCTTTTTAAAAGCTATTACCATATTTGAAAAAATGAAATAAATTGTATCTTTGCTATACATGTATGCATTTACTTACCTGGATTTTTAAATTATATTCTACTATAAGTGTTAGTCAGTGAATAAGTATTTGGCATATTTAAATATTCCGATTTCTTTCTGCTGCAAAAACGATTTCAACTGGCCATGACAGAATGTACGTGAGAAATGATATATGCTAATTCTGTAGCAAATCTGCTTTCTAAAGTGTTCTTTTGAGCTCTCCCCAGGGCAGTGGCAGGGATAGGAATATAATTTGTTTGCACTTGTAGGGGCCTGGTCCAAAATTACTGCAGAAACCCGGATGCCGACAGCCGTCCATGGTGCTACACCACCGACCCCAGTGTGAGGTGGGAGTATTGTGCCCTGAAGAAGTGTGGGCTACAGACTGTACCTCAGCCTCCTCAGACAACACAGGAAACAAACCCTGGTGAGAATACTTTCAGCTTCCCCAGAAATGCTCATAACCAGGAAGATTGTTTTTATGGAAACATCTTAAAGAATTTAATGAGGATGAAATACAGGAAACTCTAAATAAATACAGAATTTAATATAGTATTGTATCCACTCTCTTCATTTTCTGAGCATTTTTGTTGAATTTTATCAGCAGGGTTTCTGCATTAGATTTTAGACTAATATCACATCTTTTATCTGCTACATCTGCAATATTGGAAACACAAGGAAGCAGCTGGCTACCAATCTCCACACCACTGTGGGAGGGCAACTAGCAATGACAGAAAATGGAGCAGTGATGGCATTTTGCTGGCATCTGCTTCAAAAAGTCTTTTCCTGTGCCATCCTTTCACATTTCTAGGGTTCCATTTACCATCAAAGGACAACTGTTTTTTTTTGATTCAGTTCAGATGCAGCTCTGTTATGCAGTAGATGGTTTGAGTACTGCAGCTTTCTTGTTTTAATTTTTTTTTTTTTTTGCTATGACACATTTCACTGGTTAGAAGGTTAATAGTCTTGGCTGAATACAAGTTACTGCTTTTTACCTACTGTAAAATGTGGCATAGGACAGATAGCAGTGTCTGCAAGGAAAATACGAGTACATGGTCTTTGTAGTCCTGATTTCTGGAGTCATGAAGGATTGACTGAATGTAAGCTTCTTTGATTTATGACTTTCGTGATCATGAGGAAAAGGTTTAAGAAGCAGGAAAACTAAAACATCATTGCCAGTCATCTTTGACTCTACATAGCCCTTCTTTCCTTATCTACATAATATGTAGGACTTGTAAATTGCAGAAGTATTTCCAAATTTATCTCTGCTTCACCACCATCAAGTATGAGCATGGCCCAACAGCTCGCAGCTAACAACCATTTCCTTTCCTTCATTTTTCACAGACTGCATTATTGAAAATGGTGTAGACTACCGTGGCACAGTGGCAAAAACTGCAAGGGGCAGGACTTGTCAAGAGTGGAGTTCTCAGAGACCTCATAACCACGATTATTTCACTCCCACAACTCATCCAAGAGCTGGCCTGGAAAAAAATGTAATTAAATCTTCATTTAATACTTGTCATTGAGCTTTGCCTGTCTTCTCCTTTTTTCTAAGACATGGGATATGTTTCAGGATAGGGAAGGGAACTAGAAAACATATCTGGTAGCATGCAGTTGTGTGAGGTGTCTGTGCTGAGCAGAGATCAGTCAGTATGCCCAGGAAAAACCTAGAGAGTGATTCAGCTAACCAGCACCTGCATGAAGGTGAACACTGCAGCCCTGCATCACCACAGGCATCATCAGGCTGAGCAAGAACAGCTTACACAACACTCCCTTGTCCCTGAGTCATGCAGCCGGAGTGGATGTGAAAAGACCTCAGGAGTGATCCTACTGCTCCTATTAACTGCAGGGAAAGCAAGAGTAGATATTTTCTGTGCTTTAGAAAGGCTCATCCAAAGTCAAGATCTCTTAATTTTTGAGATCTCAGAGATCCAAACTTGCACTAGTGAAGCTTACTGTCTGAAGGCAGTTGAATAAGTCTGATTATACTTTTCCAAACTCACAGAGCAAATGGAAAAATGAAATAAATTTTGACAAAAGGAATTGGAAATCACTTATAAGAATGGAAATTTTAAAAAAATCCCACATTTTATTTTATTTTATTTTGAAAATTTAATTGGTTGGCGTTTTTATTCCCTGGTTAATAGCTGGTGCCTTTATTCTTTGTTACAGTATTGCAGGAATCCTGATGGAGATGTGAATGGACCTTGGTGCTACACAACAGACCCAAGAAAAGCCTGGGAGTACTGTGACATTCCCAAGTGCCGTAATTATTCCTTTAAAGACTAGTGTCTGCCTTTCCCTTAAAGCCTAGTGTCTCCCTTTCCTGGACCTTTTTATAACAGCTGGAGAATACTCAGTGATTAGTCTGAAAGACTGATCTAAGTGCAATAGATTTAGATTAGAAATTAAAGCTCTTGGGAAGTGATGTTCAAGGTCTCTGTCTGAAGACTTGGTCTTCTCTGAAAGCCTCAAATGCACCACAAGATACGGAGGCCACTGAAACTCATGGGGTTTTGCCATGTGTTTCTAAATGGGCAGTTCCAGCAGAAATTTTCCCTGCCCCAGCCTAATCTCCTGGCATAACTCTGTGTGTGGCCTTGCTGAACAAGGCATGCTCTTATAGTAGCAAAATTTTTGCACTCCCTGCTCATGTGGCTCTGTATAGCAAATGTAATGTATAGCAAATCGCTAAAGGTTCCTTATAGTGATGTTTTTTTCTTACTCTGAAGCTCCTCCTCAGTATGAATGTGGAAAATCCAAGTTCAGACCAAAATTGTGTGCTCAAAGGATTGTTGCAGGGTGTATTTCACATCCACACTCTTGGCCCTGGCAGATCAGTCTCCGTACCAGGTATGGTTATTCCCCATTACATTACGCTCTACAAAATGCCAAGAAACCTTGCCTCTCATACGACATTACAGTAACTGGTTTAAGCATTCTGAACTTGATTTTAATTTAAAAATAGCTGAAGGCTAAACATTTTATGTGCTATTCTTAAAGAAGGTCATTTGGACAACCAAGAACGCTCTATTTTGTGGCAAATAGCAAGGTGATCAATTCTTAATTGTTAATTTCAAAAACATTTTCAGTTGAAGGCAGAATGACTTTAAATCTGTCACTATATTCTACAACAGAATTACTTTCCAGTGAATAAAAGCAACAGTGTGGCTAGTACACCTCTTGATCAGTCCTTCCATGTAAGTATTTGATCCTACTGGCAAAATTATTAATAAAATTGGGAATCAAGGCCAGTTGCAGAGCTTTATGACTGTGATTAGAGCTAGAAAAAGTCAAAATCTCTAAATTCTAAATCTCACTGCACACAGGGTTTTCCAGTAATAGAAACACTGACTAAGAATGAAGATCTAGGTGTTTTCCTACAAGGCCTCCTAAAAACGTCCACAGAACTTTTCTGTCACTGTAAGAAACATTATTCAAGGAAAGCAAAACATTTCCTATTGAAATTATGGAATAATGTCTTTAGTTTGTAAAGTCACATGTTAGAAATATTACCTGATAAATTACAGAAGGATTAACTTCTCCATCTTAAACCACTGCCCTTCTCATGACTTTTTGCTCTGTTGCAGTTATGGCCTGCATTTCTGTGGGGGAACTCTGATAGATCCTCAGTGGGTTCTTACTGCTGCCCACTGCTTAGAAAAGTAAGTATCTGTTATAGTCTGCACCAGCAACTTCTTACATGAGATAGAAAATAACAGGAGAAACAAGAGATCCAGTAACCAACCCAGGCTGGTTGCAAACACCTTTGCAAGCAGTTGAGAATTGAGCCAAGTCTATTTGTCATTCATTAAAGCTGAATTTTGACTGTAAAACAGAGTGACAGTGATAACTTCTGCCAGTTTGATTTCACGTGCCATTATAAGGGATTAAGTTTACTCCAAAGCTGGCTATCTGGCTTTGATAGAACAAGGTGCTCAATAACATTGTAAGTGGTCTCTGTTCTGGGTGTGTATTCATCAGCTCACTGTGTTCAATCATTTCCAATAGGTCCTCACGACCAGGTGCATATAAAGTATACCTTGGATTACACAGAGAAGTAGCAACAGAGCCATCAGTACAAATACGTGATGTAGAGAAGTTGTTCAAGGAGCCACACAGAGCAGATATTGCTCTGCTCAAACTGAGCAGGTACCTTTTTACCTGAAGCACTTCTTTGTTCTGACAGGACAAGATGACTAAAAAAGTGGTTGCTGGTGTTGTAGAAATGAGTGTTTCTGCACAGTCTGTATTCAGTTAGTGGTTTGAGACCCCCTCTTTCTTCGCTTTCTGCAGAAGCTCCAGGGTTTCAGAAAGGGAAGGGCTGCCTTTCAGAGGGGAGGGGGGCTAGGGACAGTTAGCTAGGCTGGAAATGCACTGGGTGTCAGCTGCTGGAAGGTGAGGCGGCAGCAGAATAGGAGGAGGTAATGCCTAGAGGAGCTTTCAGTCTGTGTTTCTATGTGCTTGTACCTTGATAAAGTAATGATGATTGAAACCTGCAGCATTAGCATGATGCCACTCTATGCTGTTTCCATGCTGTGGTGGAGAGATTTCCTCTTCCAGCAGGGCTGGCCAGTGGGCAGGCAAAGAGTTTGATGTAATGCCTAGCATGGCCCTTCTTGCATCTGTTTTCATTCATCAGAAATGTTCTCTGTGGAACTGTGCAATCAAAAGGGATTTGTCCATGCAGCTGCAAGCAGATGTGAATGTGTGGTGCTTGGGCTTTCGTTGCTGTGGCTGCAGTGCGTGTACAAAACAGATGCAGGGTCAGCTTAGAAATGGGGTCTTCTAAATGAGCTTTAGCTGCACCCAAAGGCAAGTCAGATGGACTTGGGTTCTGCTGTGTGCTAAGTGTTCTGACAGAAAGTGGTTTAAAATCAGACTGGATGCAGAAAGAGCAAGCTAACACCTAGGTGTTAAATGCCACTAAATCATACCTTTTGTAATAATTTGATAATTAGGTTCTGTTGGCTATGCATTAGCCTAAGTCAAAGCATTCTCCTGGATTAATGTTGGTTCTTTTTATGTCATTCTCCATTTCAGACTTTTCTCTTTTTTGTATCACTTCTTGTGGGTTTAGAGCCTAAAAAATAATTTTGCATGTCAGAAATAAACCTTAACTGAAACTAAGGATTTAAATGATAAAAGGCTAAATACATATAAAATCTTTTTAGAAACCTGAAGGCAGTATTAAGTATAATTGTGCTAATGATTGTTCCTCTTTGTTCATTTCAGACCAGCAGCCATTAATAATCATGTAATCCCAGTTTGTTTACCGAAAGAAAACTCTGTATTAGGAGGAAGGGAGGAGTGCTATGTGACGGGCTGGGGGGATACAAAAGGTGAGACAGAATTAACACATTTTAAAGCTCTGTGTTTGCAGACTGGTATATACTTGCACCCAAAGTGTGCCCTCTCTTGTGCCCCACACAAGCTGTTGATGAAAAACTTACTTCTTCAAAGTTCATCAGGTGCTGCCAAACTTTCCACTGTCTCTCTCTGACACTGTTTCTCCTAAATCATCCAATGCCATGTAAACTGAAACCCTCTAAATAGATGCTACAAGGGGAGAAGCAGAGCTAAGGAGTCATTTTCCTCTCAGTCCATATGCTTTTCCCCAAAGTGGGCATTTGCCCAACAGGATGGAAAGTTTTTCTAGATGTAGGTTATTTCTTAATCGCATAAATGTGAGTTTGCTCATTCTCTTGAGTGATTCTTCCTCCTAATCAGGCTGGTTCACGTCTCACACAAATAAAACCCTTATTTTTAAACCTTCCCACTCTGTCTTGGTTGAGAAGTGCATTGGCACCTTCTCTGCCTCCTTGCCCATCGTGCCATTTTCAACTGTTTTCTTCCTACCTAATTTCTTCCACAGAAAAATCAGATATAGAGAAATAAATTGGCTTGGGAATGACTCTCACAAGTGTCTGTGAGTAGTGGATACACATGGATGTGCTGTTAGAACAGGAAGGTCAATGATGGGTGGTAGAGGGTGATAAGTACTATAATACTGATAATGCTTACTGATTTTGGTATATCTTCATATTGTGCCTGGGAAGTGTATGCACAGTGCACACTATGCTGATTTTACTGCTTATCTATATCCTGATATCTGTGTTTTGTGACTATGATAATTGTCTTTGTCATTCATTTTTGGTTTCATTTTTATTTGCAAAGGTACTCGTGGTCAAGGCTATTTAAAGGAAACTGGCTTTCCTGTAATTGAGAATAAAATATGCAACCGCCCTGAATTTTTGAATGGGAGAGTTAAAAAGCATGAGCTCTGTGCTGGGAATATTCATGGTGGCACAGATACTTGCCAGGTAAGAAAGTCTGTGAGCATCAGAGTCAGTTGTAATCACATTCAAATCAAATAGGGCATTGTTTTTTTGGGCTGTAGGGGCCCAGAATTATCCTCAGGGTGTTACCACACCACATGGTATCTGAGCTGAACAATGCCCATGTATTCTACTTTTTCCTTGCTCCCTTGGCTGCTGCTGGGAAGTGGGGCAATACGCCTGAACTCCAGAGTAACTCATGGTAACATGCAGCTGCACAAGTCAGGTACATGGAAGCCAACTTAGAATGACAAACAGTCTGATTTTCTTTCCCCAGGCCCCCTTGCTAGCCACAACCAGATTACCTCCAATGTCCAAGATAGCTCAGTTAACAGCATCTCAGTTAGCAGTAAGGAAGGATGCAGTGGAGTCTGCCATGCAGGCAAAACAAGGGCCAAAGGAACTATGAATTTCCGAGTTTCAGTGCCACTGGATCATCTGAACCAGGGAAGACCTCAGAAAAGAGACAGAGGGAGGAAACACTGTTTAAGTTAACAAGGGCAATCAGATTCTTTCTCAATAAATCCCCTTATTTGAATAATTAATGTAATGCCTGGGTGACATGAAGAGGACTTCACAAAAGTGTTCAACAATATGCATAGAGAACCCTTGCTTTGCTAGAATTCCAGTGTTTCCTTATAACTACTACGTCCTTTGCATGTAGGAGGTACTTCTATTTCTGTGCCTCCTGTGGGAAGGCCACGTGTCCAAGAAGGAATCATCCTGTTCTTTTGCTGTTTAGGGGGACAGTGGAGGACCTCTAGTCTGTCTGGACCAAGATAAATTTGTCCAACATGGAGTCACCTCTTGGGGCCTTGGCTGTGCTCAACCCATGAAACCTGGTGTTTATGTTCGAGTCTCCAACTACATTCCTTGGATTAAAAGTGTCATGGAAAGCAACTGATCCTGGGTATGGACTGCCCTCTCCTGGAAAGCAGCATGCACATCAGAAATACAAGATTCCAAGTGCAATATTAAAACTAGAATCGTTCATAAGAAAGCAAAATAAAAATGATCATCCATTTTAAATTGCTATAAACTAATAGTCATTGCCAAGAAGTCCAGCTGACAGTCTGTTACCCTCTTTCTATATGTTCTATGGTTTGTTTGCCATGTCTGACAATAGACTTACCCACCTATGAAATACATGTTGAAAATCCCAACCTTAACTGTAACTGGACACCTGCATTTTAATTTTTTTATTAGCTCTACAATGACATTTTCTTTTAAGGTCATAGTTTTCAAGATGTGCTTCTAAGTTATGCTTCTAATAGATGAAGAAATGATAATACTTTTTATTTTCTATGAGTTGTCTGAACCTATTACCAATTTGATGCTACAAACCAAAGAGAAACAATACATGTCTTATATGCCTGTGAAGTTTTATTAGATATATTTGATAGCATTAAATACATAGGATGGGGGAAAAACAGAAGGAAACACATTTGGTTTGTGTTTTTGTATTTTTTATCATCTTGGAAATACATCTGTCAGCAAAAGTATAAATGTTGCATCAAAGATATAAAACAGTGAATAAAAAACAGCTTCACCTTGAAGTTAGTCCCTAGTAAAGAAAAGAAAATAGCTATCAATGGTTACCACAAACAGTGACAGTGCATCTACATATTATAAAATTGTGTTGTCCGTAGTACCCATTTATTTCTTTGTATAACATTGTCTGACTGCATAATTGTTAGATGTACATTTTTCTCCTCTAAAAGAAGATTATGTACACATGTGGCTATAGGCAGTGTAAGCTTAAACCTTTCTTAATGCTTCCCAGGGAAGCTTGACTCATGTTTGCCAAAGTGAAACAATTGCTGACTATAAACTCCCTCTCACATCCTGCCTCTCTGGCATATAAACCAGGGAGCTCCCCACAGGCATCTGGAGCCCCCCAGCTCTGCATGGGATCCTTCCAGCATCCCCAGGGTGTGCTGAGTCTATTCCAAGTAACACAGCTACTTCCTGGGCTGGGATTGATCTTGTCCATTTTCCACGCTCCCAGACAAGCCAAGCTGTATGTCATTTTAAAATTCTTTCTTTTTTTGTATGCTTGTGCATGCAGAAGGGATGTGTTATCCAAACATCCTAGGAGGTTTGGTTTGGTTTGGTTTGGTTTGGTTTGGTTTGGTTTGGTTTGGTTTGGTTTGGTTTGGTTTGGTTTGGTTTGGTTTGGTTTGGTCTGGTTTGGTTTGGTTTGGTTTTTTCTCCCGTTGCCTTAAAGGGAGATAAGAACTATTAAGCATAGTTAGGTGGCAGGGTGATTTCTTGCCCTTCTACATCTGGAGTCTGGTTCTGGGAGATGAAATCATCTCAGGGCATTGCCTTCCTGAGCAGGAACAGCTCTGATAAAGCACACACCACCCACCTGTCTGGTCAGAGGGATTCACTGAACACAAACACCCTCCTGCGTATTTTCCGTATATATCCACTTGGATCATTAAGGCAGCCACGAGTTTTGTACAATGCTCCCTGACAACAGAAATTCTGTGCTTGGACTTTGATTTGTTAAGCTCTTCAGATGTGAACTCTTGAAAGCATGGGTAATGCCTGGCTTGTAGACAGAGAAACCATTGGCCCTGCTCTCCTTTCCAAACTGGCTAAAAATGCCTGGATATGCCTGAGTGGCCACAAAAGTCCCACCTCATAACCTTTCAAACAGTGCCAATTGTAATCTTTTCCTTCTGCAAGACTGTCAGTGGCAATAAAAATTGCCACTTTTTGTGGCAACCATTTGCACAGACTAGATAAATTAACCCAGCAGGTGTGGTGGCAGAGGCACCTTTGACCCCAAATAGCACTTTCATCTGTTTGTTGGTCCAAGAAACAGGACCAACTCTTTGCTGACAGGAAAAACACAGCTGAGTTTCTGAGGTCACAGTGTTTGTGTGCCTTTGGTTGTGATACAGTGACCCTTTGTCTCTGTGTACCTCACACTGGAGGATATGCATGCAGGACAGTTACAGCTGACAGAGGTCAGGCCCTCATTGTGGAGGTGCCTCTCCCTGAGTGAGCTGGGTCACAACAGCCATTTTAGTGTCAACACATGCATCTTAGAACACTGCTGTGCCTCCTGAGAAGCTTGTAGGACTTTTCCTGTAAGTGTTAAGTGGTTTGAGGCACACATTAATTTAGAATAACTTTTTTTTTGCACAAACAGCCTGTCCTGAGGTCTGCATGCCCACCTCCCACACGCATCCACCTCCATGCAGCTGGTTTTGCTTGAGGTTCTCCCTCACTGAAGCTCTTCTGGTACCACCACCTCACCTGTTCTCTCTCTTCCACAAGAGTGTAACGCCACCATTACCAAACCGCTGGTCATACACCACGTTACATACCCACTACACCTTCAGGAGGCAACACAAAGTCTCACAGAGATGGAAGGATTTTTCAACTCACAAAATCCCTGTTAGGGATAAGAGCACAGGAGCAATTACCAAATACAAACTCCACCTGAAGTTGCTAAGCACTACTAGATTAGACGTCAAAACATATGCATAGGCTTTTTTCTGGTGGCCTTTACAAAACAAATTTTTAAGAAGTAAATATATTCAAACTTCTGACACTAGCCCAAGCCATTTTACCTACCAAAATTTGTCACTTACATTATCTTTTGAGCAGCACATAATGCTACGCAAAACAAAGCATAATCTGAAAGGAGGAAACAAGTCTTTGCATCTCTCATTTCTCAACGTGTTTTAGTTGTCCACCAACTGAAGAAGCTGTCAAATATTATCACATTTATTTGGAAAGTCGTAGCTTTAAAAGATCTCTGCAGTCTTTCTCAAGCTGCTGAAGTGTTTAAGATGCCAATTAAAAAAAAAATCACAAAGAAGAAACACTAAATGGAAGAGGGTGGTTCAGCTCATCCAGCATCACATGTGATCACCCTGGTTCTCCAAGGTGCCTTCAGTAGGGGCTGGCTGGGCTGAGTTTTGTGGCTGGGGGCCTGCACTTCCCACCCTGCACTGAGACACAGCCAGTGCAAGCCCAGAGCTTCCAGTTCAGGGCTGGTCTCTGCCAGCCAGCCTTGGGCTATTGTCTTCGGCTATCTACAGATTGTATTTGTCTAGGAGAAGTTTTCTCCTTGTAGCAGTAGCTTCAGTTTTGTGTGGTGTCTTCTAGATCTGTTGTATGTATTGTGAGATGTTCATTTAGTTTCATGTCTCTAAGTCACTACTGGCTTTTCCTAAGCATACCTTTGACCTTTACTATGTCTCAGAGTAAGTTAGAAACAGCCTTGAAAGACAGGCCTTTATCACTAACTGCCTGAAATGTGCAAACATTAGGCTGAGATTATTATTAAAGGTCCTGTTTTCCTCCAGAAGGGCTGGTGATAAGGGCAGTTGCTGGGAAAAGGCAGGGAGAGTTGGGAAATGTTGAAAAGCACAGTATATTCCTCACCATAGGAAATCCTGCTGTGCTCTTAGGATGGTGAGACTGGAGCAGTGGTCATTCATTTTCTCTGGCTGTAGTATAGAGCTACTGACTTGTGGTATGACCCTTCCAAACTCAATCCTATATTTGCTGGTGCCAAACATGGGGGTTTGTGAACTTACAAGGTCCTTTACAACATCTCACTGACTTTCTTTTATTTATTTCTCTATTGGTAACAGGATACCTTTTGAATGCCACATCTTTTCAAGTCCTTCCCTGCAAAGGATGTATTGTTCACCAGTCACTGGCCGGGACACAATTCTGGACGCAGGTCATTCAGGAGAAAGGAAAGGCAGCCTGTCCCTGGAATGTGCTTGCAGAGCCAGAGAGTTTTTCTGTTACATGTCAGCTTCAAAGGACCAGTTAACACTTACTTCCCTCCATAACCAAAGCTCCTGGCTCATCCCTGCCCAAGACAGCTTGATACCTGTCAACCCAAAAAAGTTATCCCCAAGACAGAAAGATGACAAATAGTGATAACGAACAGAAGACAGAAATTGCAGGTCATCTTGGCAGTGGTGAGAGTTCAGGAATTAGGTTTGTAGGGATGGGCAGAGAGCATGACTTGCAAAGGGAAAAATCAGCATGCTCTTGAAAGAAGTGTGTGAAAAAGCATTCAACAGAGGAGAGCAGGAAGAAGCCCTTCCCTTGGAGATATGAGGGGTGTCACATGAACCCCAGCTGTGTCTGGGGAAAGGCACTAGTGGGCAGCAAGACAATCTGTCATGCAGAGCTAATGCCCTGTGCAGGGTATGACACCTACATAAAGCCCTTCCACATTTCAGAAAGCCCTTGAACAAGGAGGCAAGCAAGGCTTTTGTTGAAAAGTGTCCCTGTGGATGACAATCAGACCAGAGAGAGGTTCTCCTGATGCACACTGCTGATTTCCATCCCTCTCAACCAGGGAAAGAGTCACCCTGATCAGTACCCTCCTTCTTTAGCCATTATAACTTCTATTGGTCCAGATTCTTCAGGGGCAAAGGAGGACAGGTTAAAATAGTCATCTTCTCCTCCTCAAGGTCATCCAAATCTTAAACAAGCACTACCAGTTAAAGCCTTCCCACACAAATGTAAATCCTAACAAACCAATAAACAAATGTCTCAAATAGATACAGAAATAAATACAAGGTCATGGAGCTGGACATTCTATATTTTTAAAGCTGTTGTCTCTCTATGAAGAACCACAGTCCCTTCTTGCAAACAGCGTACTCAGAAAAAAAGTATTTATTCCATATTCATAGAAAAATACACTACTTGTAATAAATGTCCTTGTGCTTAGAAGGAGAACATGAAGTTTAATCTTCTGCAGTAAATTTTGAAGTGGTGGCAGGTGGAGAACAAATTCCCAGTATGGGAACAAAGTTCTTAGCTCAGTGCTGTCCTTCAAAAGTCAAATATAAGAGTTGGTGTCCCGGTGTTTCCGTTTCTTGCCACATTTTCCAAAATGACTGTTGAAACAGAAGGGGAGAGCATTATAAGTGTGAAAAAACAGGAAAATACATATTTCAAATTGTAGTCCAAGCTGCAGTACTGAAACATTATTTTTCTGCATAGAAAAATTTCCTTTTTCTTCAGTTTGTACATTAAATCAGGCAAAAGTTGTTAGTGTAATATCTAAAGCCTCTTCTTGAAACATTAACGTATAGCACTAGATCCTCAAATTATTTAGCCAAGGTCTAAATATCCCCCACTTACTGGCAGGGCAGTGAAGAGTCTGGCTTGCTGTGTGCCAGGAGTGGGAAAGCTGTGCCTAAAACTCTTCAGCTACAAATCCATCTCATATGTGACTTTTAAATGACTTCACAAATCGTGGGATTGCATCCATGATAGGGGGCCCTTCTTCACAGGATGCCTTGACTGAGGTAGTGGCTGGTTTTCTCGAGCAGAGAGCTGCAGGCTATGCTTTGCAGCACCTCTCTTGCTCACTATTGCTTTCTGTTTCCTTCTTCCTTCTGTCTGACAAGACAAGAGATGCACAGGACAATTTTGTGTGTCTATGAGAAAAATACAGATTTTATCACCATACATTTTTTAATAGCCTTCCTTAGTGATACTGCAAAGTTCAGGTTTCCATTGAAGAAAATACCACCTGCTCATAGGATTAACCTAACTAGGGAATTTTCTTTGACACTGGAAAACGTCAATACTTTATGACAGTTGGTGAAGTTGGAGGAGAACCTCCTCAGGAAACCTCACCCAGGTATAAGTAAGAAAATACATCTCATACCTTGGAAGCTGCTCCACATCCTCCAGTGTCTCTGGTAATGAGATTCCCTTTGTCTCTGGTAAAAGTAACACTAGAAGGCCACAGACAGCTGCAAGAATACCTACAACGGACATTGAAGAAATACAAAAGCAATAAGAAAAATTTTACTTTTTTATTTTCAGCATTTATCCATTGAGGAAAGTTTATTCAGATTGAGTTTTGAAATGAGATGTTTCAAGTGCATCAGCTATTTCTGATTAACCTACTCTAATCAAATACCTCTGTGTTACATTAATTTAGCCTATTACAAAATCACTTGAGGTCTAGGAGCTCATTTGCAGCCTGATCTCCCCAAAGGGAGACGTTAGAAGTCAAAAACCTGAGATAAGTGCACACAGGCAAATGTATAAAAACAGCACGGGAACCAGGGTGGTATTCCTCATGTAGAACAAATCTGCCTTTTCTCAAATTCTACATCTGTTATGTAGATGCATCTGTGTTTCCTGAAACCACTGAGATTTTCCTGAAATACTCTCTTCCTTTATCCATGGCCAAAGTAAATTATGTGATTCAGAATAAAAACTCCTCCTTGGGGAACAGCATTCAGATACAATCTGAATTAAGAATAGATATTTTGGAATAATTTCCTCCATAGATATAATTTACATAATGTATTAAGTCAAAAATAGAAGAGCTGGAGCAAAAAATCAAATGTTCCCTGACTGTTGCTCCGTTCACTCTGATCCTCTTTGATTTCGTAGCTGTTTACTTAAGAGAGAGGGAATTCATACGTCCCGCAAAAGCAGCAGAATTTAATAATTAGATAATGTGAACAATGTACTTCTATGTCTTGTCTTGAAATAATGGTAATCTTTTAAAATGTCTTTTGTCTTTCCAATTTTGTTTTCAGCTAAAGTTGTAATTGGTGCAAATTTCCCTTCTTATTCTATCCTTTCATGTTGATTTTTTTCCAGTCATGTCTACCTCCTAGAAATGTGATTTAGCCACAGACTCCCATGCAAGTACAGGACCTAGCTGTAAGGTTTCTCAGTCTTACAGCATTTCACATAGTTTCTTGTCCGCTCCTTCAGCAGAGTTACCTGATCAGACCTGAGCTCTTCCACATAGTGCAGAGAAATCACATTTTACCCGTTTGCCATTCAGCCTCTTGCTCATAAAGGTGAAGAAGCACTGGTCTGAGGGGGACATAAGGCCACATACTACTTTTACCCCAAAAGAAAAGCTCTGTTAGGAGAAGGATGTTTAAACCAAAAGTATATTGTAAATTAAATCTTACTGAAAATAATTAGAGGTAGCTCCAACCAAATGGCTGCCAATCGGAAAAGCAGGAATGGGGCTATGATCCCACCGAGATCACACAGACTTGAACACAGGGAAACACCAAAGTTTCTGCAAAAGACAAAAAGGACCAGATATTAGAGAGGTGCTACCAAACAGAATAACCAGCAGTTTAAGGAGTAGAATGTAGACTTAGCTCCAAAATTATCTCTTCAGTGTATGCCATCCACATTAAGCAGTGGCTATTCAGCTAGGAAACTCTGGAGAAGACCAAGTTTAACTAAAGGATAGTAAAATAGGAAATGAAGAAAAGCCCAGGAAAAGAAGTTGGAAGCTTCCTGGGAGCTTTTGGCATACCTCAGTGTCGTGGGGTACAATTCGCTGTTCACTAGATAGACAACTTCAAAAGCTATTGTGATGCTCAGTCTCCCCAGTGTGGCAACGGTCGTTTTGAGCCATGGGATATCTGTTTGGACAAAAAGAAAGACTTCTGTGGGAAGTGTGCTCTGCCACACCATCAGAGCATTTCTGAGAGCCCTAGGCCCCGTCAGCAAAAATTACACCACAGGAACACTGCAAATCAGACTGAAGGGCCACTGCTGTAGGTATCAATCTTTACTGGTATTTATTGCTTTCGAATGTCATGTGAGGCTGGTTTGGAGAATTAAAAATCACTGGAGTTGATTGATTTAAGGTGCTGGTGGGGCATAACAGCATGGGTGGGAGAATAACCATCATAAGCTTCCATGAACACGTCCAAATTGTGCTCCAGAAAGGAGTATTTTTCTATACAGGGATGTTATGCTGTAAGAAACACTGTTAGGCCACCTCCCAAAGCCTTCTGACCACAAGGAGGTACCTCTAAAGCTGCACAGAATCATAGAATCATTTAGGTTGGAAAAGACTTTTAAGACCATTGAGTCCAACTGTTAACCCAACCCTGCTACTCCACCACTAAATCAAGTCCTTAAGTGCCACATTTACACATCTCAAAAACCTCCAGGCAGGCTGCAGTAAAATAATTCTCCCTAGAGCAGTCCACCTACCCTTTGTAATTTTTCTAGCCACTGCACATTAGACACACTCCTAATTATGCTACTCCTCCTCCCCCTTTCCGTCATACCTGGCACGACTGGCACAGGCTGTACCTGATACTGCCCTGTTGGCTCTGCCCAGCTCTCCCAGCTCCACTCAGGCTCTGAGTGAGCAGCCACTGCCCTGAATACATCGGTGGGAAGCCCTTGTCCATCAGCAGGGGTGTGGTGGTCACCCACGCATGGCAGGACAGAGCTGCCCCTCTCGTGAGCAACCCCTCTCTGGAGAGCTGGTGCTCTCTGGAAGTGCATCACAAGGAATGTGACAAGCACTTCGGCCATGCTCTTGGGAGAGGACAGTCTCCTGCATGGTCTAACCATGGCTAGGCAGGCAGGGAGGCAAGTGGAACAACAAGCCTGAACTTGGCACAAAGGGGAGCTCTGCCACTGGAGAGGGCTCTGGCAGTGACTATGTGTTTTCAAACCTTCAGTGGAAGAACAAGAAAACATTTCAGTTTTCTCTGAACCAAAAATGAGACACATGGGTTTATTTCCCTTCCAAAACAATCAAACAAACCACCGTCAAACTTCATCCCATGTTGCAAGACTCTGCTTTTGCCCTGAAGAGTTCTGTTTTCAAAAACATGTAAGAAAAACAAAGGCTGGAAAGAACAAAACAAATCCACATCATCTCCATGGCACCCCTTCAGTCCATCAGACTCCCAAGGTGATGGTGACGTCCATGTGGATCCTCCCTCTGCCAGGGGACTCAAACTGTGTGAGCAACACAGTGTGATGGGGCTCACAGCTGAGAGCTGCAGTTTTTTCCATCTGTATAAACAGACTTCTTCAAAGCACGACTTGGACCTCAAGTGTCCAATCTGCAAGTATCTTAATCCCAAGGCTGTCCTCTCCTACTGAGAGCAGGCTGTTGGCAGCCCTATGATATACCTTGAGAAACTAAAACCTCTTAGGATGGCCAGGACTGTCCCTCACTTAGATAGGACCAGTTCTGGGGAGGAATAAGCCTTTCTCATGTCCATCGAGCTGCTGGTCCCAGCTACGGTAGGGCAAAGCATAATCCTGTGGTTATATACAATTCAAAGCACCTTCAAATGCCTCCCTAGGGATACAAAATAAAACAAACCCAACACCAAAAACCATGTAGGGAAACAGTTTAAAGATAGGAACAAAGTGCTGGGAAGCCTTTGTGCAATATCAGACCTTTTAGCTGCCCTTGAAACCAGATTTAATCAAAAGCCATATCTTTCTCACAGCCTCTTAGCATTGTCCAAATCCCTGGGAGAGTGAGGGCAAGGCAACAATCTCTGTGATGCCTACCACAGCCCCTACATTGTGTTGTGGTTTGCATTGTTTTATTTGTAAGGGAAAAGACTACCAAGATGACTCACCAAAATCACTGATTTCTTACATCACTAAGTGTGTTCCGTGTCAGGAAATGTATTTTCCCATTATGTTTGTATATTCTTCCCTTGCACTTGCCTTTAAAGAGAGTACAGGGCCTTTATATAGCTTTTCTCGAAGACTACTCCCAGCTGTTGCTCATAACCCATCAAAGATATGGCTATTCCATGTCCCAGGGCCATCAGTGTGCAAATAAGGTGTGTTGTTCCATGACTGGGTGCTGCTTGTATCGCCAGACACTTTTATCTGCAGCTTTGTGTGTCTCACTGTCCTTGCTCAGGGGGTGTCAGGGAGAAGCCATTGCCCTGAAGGGCCTGACAGAGGGAAGGGAGTTACCTTCTGGCAGGAAGGCAGTGATGAGACACGCCATGCTCGCCACGATGTTGCTCATGGCGAAGGGCAGGCGCCGGCCAACGCGGTCAATCGTCACTATAATTAGGAAAGCAGCGGGCAGCTCCACAGCTCCTGAGATGAAGAAGTCTAGGTAGAGGTTTCCTCCGATAATTCCCAGGCGCATGACGAGCCCTTGGTAGATAAGTGCACTAGTGAACCTAAACAGCAAAGGGAAAAAAGGGTTGAGAGGCAGCAGTGTTGATTGCAAGCGGCTGGAGAGACCCTAAAAGTCACAAGGGAATCTTTCCTCAAAACCCACCACCCAGGTAACAAGTTGGACTGACGTGGGCACTCACCAGGCGTACATCAGGATGAGTGTGTTCCTCCTCATCTGGGGCGTCCTCACCAGGTCGAGAAAGGAGGGGTTGCTCACCTCCTCGTTGCTGATAGTGATCTGAGGAGACAAGTGAGCAGTAGTCAGCTGTCAGGAGCCAGGCAGGCACTGGGACAGAGTTTCTGTGTAAATACAGTGATCAGCAATATTCCAGTCCCGCAGGCAAAAGTGCTGACAAGGCAGTTTGCTGCTCATAGCACTCCAGAGCAGTGCACAGGTCTTGGAGCAGCTAATAACTGGATACGGCTGTGAGCTTTCCTTAATGAGGATTGTGCAAAAATTGATTAAAAAATCCCCAATCTTAACTTGAGAATGGAAAAATTATTTCTTCCTTGTTGACCTGGATTTTCTTGGAAGGTAATAAGCAGTCATTGTCACATCAGGGTCACTGGGCACAGAATTGCCTTCTGCCAGGCATGGCAGACAGGAGGAGACAGGGCAAAGGAATGGGCTGAGGGAAGCAGGCAGAGAGGGGCTGAGCAGCAAGCAATGGGCTTGGGAACATCACTGGCAGCACAGCTGGGCAGCAGGAAGAAAAGGGGAGTGAGAGAAAGATCTGTGACAGTGCTTGGGTGCTACAGAATATTCAACCAGTGAAATTCAGAGGGTCCTAAAATACACACGCACTGTGCTGAACATGGCTTTTACCCTGAAAAAAATAACCAGCTAAGTATGAATAAATGGTCCTCAAACTGCCTCCAAAGGATAATAAATCTGTTCTCAGCTGCCTCCAATACAATTACAATGAGACACTCAATGAAATCACTGGTTAGAAGGTTTAGCACTAACAGAAAGGAGCAGGATTTCACACAGTCCTGTGTTTACCCGTTGAAGTTCATTGCTGTAGATGTTACAGAGCCAGAATAACTGGCAAGGCCAAAAAGGGATTAGTTACATTGATCCAGGTGGTTTTTAACTCCAGCCAGCAGTTTTTAACCGTGCTGTCCAAGCCAGGTGGCAACCCTTTGCTGATATGGTCATTTGGCAAGTGAGGAAGACACAAGGAAGATAAGGCAGAGCCATTCTTAGGCAGGGACCAACCATGATACTGCCCAAGGACTGGCAGCCACAGCTGGGATTGCTATCAGCTCTCAAAGCAGACATGGGGAACATGGGGTTAAACCAGCTGTGCCATTTTTAGAAGGATTTTAGGCAGCCTTGCTGCCTTAACTCTCCATTATTGACTGCTCCTGAGAGGAGGCCTAAAAGGGCAAGAGAGGAGCAAACCCCTCTTTATACCACAGCACCTGCTGCTCACACAGGTGCAGGAGCCCAGGCCAGAGGGGAGACAGGACTGAAAAGACAGAGAAGCTCGAGATGACATGCAGATCCATGATGAGAACACAGGTAAAGCCAAAGGCATTGCCCGAGGGGTCTCATCAGCTCAGCCAGGGCTGAGCCCAAAGCTTTCCCCCTTATTTGTTTTATTATATCATAAGGTAGCACAGCTGCTTTTCAGTAAGATTTGGCTGCATGTATTTACACATGACTTTTCCATAACTGACTGACACAAATCTTTGTAAGTAAGACAGAGAAACCCCACATTTGTTTGAACTTCCTTTCTACTCCCTCTCACTTTTCTTCTGTAACCAGAGCCAAAAGTTTTCTTCAAAGCACTGCCACTTGTGCTGCATGCCAGAGTCCTTAGTGAGGCAGGCTGAGGTTGCTGGGTTTCTGCACTGCTCTTGGACTCTCTCATAATATGGTTATAAAGCTGCCATGTCTCTTGTTTATAAGAAGAGGCTGCCAGCCATCAGTTGTGACTTTGTGCAAATATGGTTTTAGATTTCCAGAGTACTAAAGATAAATTCAGCACAACTGCCACTTGTATTTTTATGTCTTAATAAAGTCAAAATAACCCCGAGCATGACTGAGCACTTTTTTATAGATGAAGGAAAAAAGCATTATGGAGAGTCAATGCTTTGCAGGGGAAAAAAAAATCCTCTTTTTGTTCTTTGAAGTCAAGGAGAGCTTTGCTATTCACACCAGTGCAGTCAGGAATTCAGTGACAGGGCCCATGTTTCCAAAGACACACTAATTGAAAATCCTGGATGAAGTTTTATAACTTCCCTCATATTTTCATGTTCCACCAAAATTATATATCAATTTTTCCACAATTGTTTATATATATAGTTCTACACATGCTTTATTCTTCATGGGCCACGCAGGTTTGTACATACATGGATCTATATAACATTTACATATATAAGTTAATGTATGCAAGAAAGAGATATGTCTAGATATGTTCTACAGGGTAGGAAAAAAATCTGTAGATAAAGGGACAGGTTTTGATCCAAAATTCTCTTAAGAAGCAGCTCCTTCTCAGAGGGTTGCAGTTCACGCTGGTTTTGGACAGAGACCAAAAATTAGAAAATTAGTTTGAAAAAACTCTCCATGGTAGGATAAATATGAGCAACTGGAAAAAAAGAGTTTATAATTTACAATTCGTTTAATGAGTTCTGGTTGGGGTTGACCTATACCAGGGTAGTAAGTCACAAAGCAAAAGCAGCAAATGTTTATCCTTTTTCATACAAAGGTCATCTGTGGTTTTCTGCATGCCAACAAAAACCCAAAGCTGCAACATCAAGAGCTGTGTAAGGGACTTGGCAGATGAAATTGATACAGACATACTGGAAAATCTGAGCCCAAGTGCATTGAGGGATAATGCCTCTCACTTCCCCCTGAGCTTCCACACCTGCAGCACTTAACCTGAAATTCTGGAGCCGCTTCATGAAAGAGAAGTCTGATATCAGTTAATGTGACAAATACCCTTGACCATTACCCATGCACTTCCTGGAGATGCTCTCTTTCCTCTGGGCACAGCACAAAGGATGGCAGAGATTCTATATGAAAAATGTCCCAGGAACAGATCCAGCACAAGTCTGGATGTGTGGAGGTTAATGTGTTGCAGCTGTGAGTGGCTTAAGGTCATGAACATGGATACTTTTGGAAAAAAAATAAATAAATAGAGCCTAAAAAGCAAGGACAGACGCATCTTTCTGACATGACACTTTGAAAATGCTGTTGTTTAGAGAGGAAGTGGGTGTAGGAATGCAGAGCTGAACGTGGAGGGGAAGCTGCAGCAGCACAAACTTCCTGCTACTTGACTTGGGGAACAGTTGGCACTGCATAGTTCTGACCTGGATGTGGGAATCACACTATATGCCCCAGCAAAAGACAATAACTCATAGAATGGTTTGGGTTGGAAGGGGCACTAAAGTTCACCTAGTTCCAGCTCCCTTGCCATGAGCAGGGACACTGTCTGCTAGGCCAGGTTGCTCAAAGCCTTGCCCAGCCTGGCCTCGAACACTATCCAGGATGGGGCATTTACAGCTTCTCTGGGAAATCTGTTCCATTGCCTCATCACTCTCACAGTAAAGATCTTAATATCTAATCTAAAACTGCCTTCTTTAAGTTTGAAGCCATTCCCCTTTGTTCTGTTCTTTCATGCCCTTGACAAAAGTCCCTTTGCAGCTGTCTTGTAACGCCCCTTTAGGTACTGGAAGGCACCTCCAAGGTCTTGCTGGAAACTTCACTTCTCTGGGCTGAACAACCCCAGCTCTCTCAGCCTTTCCTCATAGGAGAGGTGCTCCAGCCCTCTGATCATTTCCCAGCCCTCCTCTGGACTCACTCCAAAGTTCTATGTCCTTTCATAATCTCATGAGGTTTAACAAGAGGTTTAACAAGGTGCTGCACCTGGGTCCAGGCAATCCCCAGTATCAACACAGGCTGGGAATGAACACACTGGGAGCAGCTGTGCCCAGAAGGACTTGGGAGTTCTGTGGATGAGAGGCTGGACATGACCCAGCAATGTCACTTGGACCCCAGAGAGCCAATTGTATCCTGGGCTGCATCCAAAGCAGTGTGGGCAGCAGGGCCAGGGAGGGGATTCTGCCCCTCTCCTTTGCCCTTGTGAGACCCCACCTGCAGGGCTGCATCCAGCTCTGGGGTCCCAGCACAGGAATCATAGAACGTTTTGCCTTGAAAGGGACCCTAATGATCACTCTAGTTAACCACCTCTGTTCTCACTGAACCGTAAGTCCAATGCTGCAGTAATCATGGTCTAAAAGCCAGACACTTGCTACCAGCACAGAACAAGCCAAATGCTGCAATGTCACAACAGCGTTATTTGAAATGCATCAGTCCTTTCAAGTTCTGTCACGACCACTGGCCAAAGGACTAACTAACATATATCATCCTACTCTGTGAATAGTGATCTCAGACAGAGCTTCCTCCGTTGTGAACTTTGCAGTGTATTTTCTCCCTGTTAGGATGGAAGCAAATTTATACTTAAAATCTAATTTCCTTTTCTCTTAGAGTTGTAAAAGGAACTTCTAGAAAAGGAGCCAGGAAAGTGGATCCTGCTATCTCCCCTCACTCCGTCAGATAAAATGGCAGCTGCTATGAAATACCATTGCCCCTCAGGTTAGTTTCTGATATTTCCCACAAGTTTTTAAAGTAGGAGTGTTACAAAAGAAAGACCTGATTCCTTGCTTTACAAACTGGTTTTTTTCAGCCCATATATTTCCAGCCAGTTCACTTTTCCCATCTTGCAATTAACAAAGTAGCTGTGTGACTGACAGCAAACTGTTCTAGTGAGACTCTTGAAGAGTGTTGTCCATCCCTTAAAGAGAACGCATTTTAACACCAGTGTTGGGATACAAATCCCTTTGGGCCTCATCCGCACAGGCTCAGAAGCACTGAGAAATGTGAGGGCTGAATTAAAACCTTCAGAGAAACTAAAATATCCAAATCCACACAGACATGAGGTAAAAATGTAAGCTTAGTTTTAAATAAGTAGAGAATATTTTAAGTGCCTTAAGCAAATAAGAGACTGAATTAGTTAGTAAGAAAACACCCTGAAGCCTAGTTTAAAGTTCAGTAACTTCACCTTTTACAAAGTTAATTAAGTTCTAGACATAACAAAAACAGAAGGTAGCCTTGCTAGCATTCCTAGATAGAACAGATAGTTATGTACGTGGAATTTGTGTAAGAAATTACGACTACTTTTGCACATCAATATTAGATTCAGATAGGTCCAACAAGGCAGTAGTAGGATCGTGTTTGTGCCTGATTGGCTAAAGATAGAATAAAATGCATTGGTTTGAGAATGTTGAACTAGAACACAATGACACAGATCATGGATGGGTACTGCTGCTGCTGCTGCTGCTGCTGCTAAGATGCTGCCGCTTCTGCATGAGATTTGGGGACTTTATACTAGAAGGCTTTCTGCACAATGGCACGAGCTGCAATAACTCTGTCTTCGTGAGGCTGATTTAGCCATGCAATGAATGACATCTACAGCTACACAGCTTCTTTAGTCTTCAACGAGGATGCGCCGCGATCTCAGCACCACTGAACCTTCCAAAGCTTAAGAAAGCTTAGGAAAAAACCTCTAGCTCAAACATATGACTGTACCTCTGAGTAATGTGGTGAGAGAAATTTGCCATTGTGTTTTGCGATGTTGCGCATGATTTTCAATGCCTTCTCTCCCTTTTTGCGTGTCAGGAGCCAACGTGGAGATTCAGGAACCACCCTGTAAGAACACAAAAGTCGTAAATAAGGCTTTTACCTTGTAACATCATAAGTAAACCAAAGTCTTTTCTCTTTTACCCTGTGTTAACACAAAACACAGATTTTTCAGTCTTTTTCAGTCAAAAAACCTCTTTTGAGGACTGCTTTTCCAGTCAGCCTTCCGTAAAATATTTGATCCTAGTGAGCAAGAAAGAAGAAAATAGACTACATCAATACTCTGCAAAGCTGAAAAATCAGAAATCTAACTATTGTATCTGCACAATGGTTGTCAAAAGTATAATCAACAAGTAAAGAAGATTCCTGTAGAACAGCAACAATGAAAGCCTGCACTAAACACGTAGAGTAATACATACAGGCAGATCAAGAAGCTTCTAGCTGTATCACTATAGGATACACACACAAATGTATACTTATTTTATAAACTGAACACAAAGCAATACCACTTGTGGGTGTTTCAGTTTCTGCTGGCCTCGGGTTAAGATGATTCACTATGTTAAAGTTCACAGCAGGCAGCATTTAAGGAAGCAATGTTCAGGAGGAGGCTCTGTGGGTTAGTCTCCTTGGATCCATCCCACAGGATGGCTGCACTGAGACTGCTGTTTGCCGCTGCTTAGAGCTTTGCTTTCTCATCAGCTGTACTGCCCAGCTCAGGGAACTTGAGGGCAAGGCCAGACTTCAACTAAGTAGATAATGGGCAGCAGAAGTGGGGTCTCATGATGGGAAAAACAAACTTCAGTCAAGTTAACCTCATAAACATTGCAGGGTTCTGTGAAGGGCCAGTTGTGGCTGATCGGGGAGGCAAACTATGGGCAGAAAAACTAAAGTAATGTATGTCTGTGATTCATGACAAAGAAATTACAAATTACAAAGTCAACAATATGCAAATATCTTCTTCCTAACCTACATCTTCTGCTCTGGAGACTTGGAGCCACAGCAGGACTCTCAAGGTGCTCAAATAGCAATAGCAATAAGGACAAGAGCAATGTCTGCAACATTACCAATAGTAGAGCAGGAAGAGGAAGTTGGGCAGTGAAATGGCCAGCTGGATCCCCTGCCAGGTGGGAATCAAGTATGCAATTCCAGGGAGAATTATAATTCCCAGGGTGAAGAATATCTGAATCACGATTCCAACAATCCGCTGATCAGAACCAACGATCTCCGTCACTGAGCAGAGACAAAGCCAAAATAAACAACACAGAAACAAACCCAGTTTGGAAAAAAAAAACTTATTAGAGGTGAAATATAAGGAAGGCTATTCCGTATCAGGCCACAGGTCTGTCTAGCCCAGCATCTTGTCTTCAGCACTGTAGGCATGTCACTGAGGCTGTCCAGGGCAAACACGGGTGACACCTCCTCATCAGCTCACCCACCCCTCTTCAGCCAGAGGGGTTTCTCTCTGCATGTTTGCTACTGAACCACACAGGGCCACAACAGGGCTTTGAGGCTGCATCATGATCATGCTAGGTGGGGAACCCTTAGCACTCTCGCTGGTGCAGTTGTGGCACATGCCCCAGACAAGGGGATCCTTCAGGCTGCCCCCAGCAGGCAATAAGGACAAGGCGTCTGTGGGGAAGAGAGTTTAACCATATCATGCTGGTTGCTCTGAGGGTAAGGTATGATCCAGCCTGGTTTGTTTATTTATTAGGAAAGTTTTAGCTTTTGTTGTTTGGGGGTTTTTTTTAATAATTTGGTGGATTTTTTTATTTTGTCAATGTGTCTAATAGCTCTGAAATCTATGCTCGTTTTTCAGGCAACATCCCATGGCCATGACAGCCACAACTGAGGTGAGCAATGCACAAAGTGTCTCCTGTTTGTTTCAAAACTGCCTCCACTACACCACCTTCAGAGTAAAAGCAGAGGGTTTTACCTTAGTTTGCAACACACAGAAAGCATTTTATTTAAAATTTATTTATTTATTTATTTTGCTAAAGGAGGCACAAATTTGCAAGTTAAAATGGGGGGTTTTGGCTGGCAATGCAGAGAGGAATGACAGCATGACCATTTTTATTGACTATCCGTCCCATCTGCATAGCTCAGGGGCAACTCTCTTGCCTAAAGACAGATGATTAGCACTGCCTCCAAAGGAGCTGGATTGTATGTAAAAGCAAAGGGAGGTTATTGGGGCAGCCTGAAGCACACATCAAGAGCTTTGGGAATGTATTAATAGCCACCACCCTCCTGGTGCAAAAAAACCTGTCATCTGTATATGTTTCTTAAAAGATGTTAGGTTGGTAAATACTCTGGGTGATCCCAGGAGATAAGAGTTAATCCCTGAAGGGATTTGGAAGGAATCACTCTATCCAAGAATTAGGCACTGTGCTTAGGTCTGTAATCCTGAGTTTCTCAGGATCTCTGAATCTCTCCCTAAAGTCAGGCAGCCTGATCTGAGCATTGAAAAACATTCCTGTTAAACTTGGCCATTTTAAGGAAGCCATGGGTCTGCTGTAAAACATATTGCTGGTTAGAGCACTTGCCAAAGCTTCAATATAAGATCTCAGTTTAAAATTAAGCCATGTCCATGGAAGTAAGAGGAAAAGCAGCTTCTGGTCCTTTTGCTGGATCTTGGACAGAAGCTGCTCAGCAGTGTAACTTAGCCCAGAAAAACAAGGTTCTTCTGGGCTTTAGATGCTAAAAGGGCTAGACTGGTATGTTTGCACATACATCACCACAGTGCTCCCAGGTCTCATTGTAAGTGTTTATGTCTGGCTGCAGTTCTGCTCCCATTCATCTAAATTCCACTAGGAATTTTAAACACTTGTCACAGGCCTCATAGACAACAGCAATGACACAAGCTTTGTAATGATGTTATCACTATGTTTTGGTCTATGACAGTAGATCACCAAATGGCTGGTTTTATTTTTGAGTAAATCTGACATCTCATCTCTTGCAGGATGCCTTCCTCAATATCTGGCTTTTTCATGCTTTATGACTGCCTTACTGAACCTGGCAGTCATTCAAGACACCATAACAATATCCTTTCCTTGTCAAAAGGAAGCTTGCTGTGCAAGGAGCTTCATTGCTATAGACTATAGACTGATAAGTTATAATCTACCAAAGATTCTGTATCCCTGCTGTTTTGATGCTATTTATAACAAAGCTTCCCTTTCTTTTTCCTTTTCAGGAAAATAATAATCCTAATATGGAGCCTGGTGTCCAGCCTGACACTAAGCAAAGTCTCCCAGCTAAAGAATGAAAGCAGCCAGCCAAGCTGTCCTCCCAGTGAGGAGAAGCAGCTAAGTCCTCTGAGCATCTGTGGAAGACATTCAGACTGTGCCAAAATAAACCATGTCCCTGTCTATGTATCCGGTTTGTTTGGGGCTTGCTCTGTAGATTTTTATCATCCTGGTGATCTTCTATGTAGTAACAAAACCTCTATATATGAATAATCCATTCCTTCACCACTTAATCATTGGAAGACAAATGCATTAACTAGGATGGACCTGGGTTACTCTTTGTCTGCTGACTCCAGGGCCAGTGTACGTTCCCAAGGAAAAATATTATGACAAGCAGATGCAGCCAGAGTCTTCGTCCTCCAAAAATCCCTCACTTTCCCCAACCAAGAAAAAAAGAAGGCAACAGCTCTCACCAATCACGTAGCATGTCATCCAGGTTCCCTTGCTAAACATGCCTTGGAGAAAACGGAAGATCAAAAACACAGTAAAATTTGGTGAAAATGCCACTATGATACCACATATCCCAACCCCAAGGCAGGAGAGCAGGTAGATGAGGATTCTGCCATATCTGTTGAAAAAGTAAAAGATAGTAGAAATCATGAAAAGACACAAAGATTTTTTCTTTTTCCCTCAACATTTCATTTTAGTGCTAGATCTGACCAAGTTTTTGAGACCAGCCTTCTTCCAAAAGGTGGCTGTCCGAAACTTTGTAGTATTGGCCCTTGGGATATGGGACTCTTTTCCCTGTGGTAGTTATCACAGTCTTTACATCACTGATTCCAAAACTTGTGATGTCCTCACCAGCCCCCACTTTGTTTTAGAAAACTGTTTGTCTTTTTGTACCTAAACTATGGCCCATATGTTCCAATTCAGGTCTTTGATCCGATCAGGTTTTTGATAAGGGCAATTTTTGCTGGGAATTTCTGTTTCCACAAATAATTACAGCCAGTTCTGTGAAAGTAATTTCTGCTTTCACTACTCTATGTGATTTTCTAGGTTTGGTATAGGTTTAGATCACATCTTTTCAAAATGTGCCTAATGCATTCAGGAGTTGCACTTTCCAGCAAGAAACATAATTATGTGCCCAATGTAAGCCATAATTAAAAAAAAAGAATTGTTCCTGTAGTTTCATGGAATTGTGTCTTCAGAGCACAACTAGATCTTTTCTCTGTTGTTGCTGTTGTTTTAAGAAACTGTGAAAAATGATGGAGCTATATTACCATAAAGTATTTGCAACAGTATTTGTTTGTTCATTTTGTTCAAAGGGTTTCATGAAAAGAATTAATTCAGGACAAAACCCAGGCAATTTTCAACCAGATCCATTCTTTTGAGTGCTGTCAAGGAGACAAGAGTGAAATGATGTGGCTGCAGCACATTCCCCCAGTTCTGTCAACATACAACATTCACAGCTGTAGAGTAGTTTCATTAGGCTTACTACACAAGCACTCCTGGGCATATTATTTTATTTTAATAATTGGCTGTAGTATCTCTGCTCTTTCACAGTTTTGTGGTGCTATTATCACAATTGCCCCGCCAGGCACTGAGCAGAGATATCTTAAGTTAGTCTGTGCCATGGCCTCTTTTTTCCCTTGCTTTTCCCCTTATTACTATAATCCTTGGAAAGATGGAGTTTTCCTTGAAATTACTTTTGTTTGCTAATTCAAAATGTTCTATCTGAGATGCCATTACAGATAAGTTTGCCTATGAAGAAATCATACTCTGAATTATTATTATTACTACAGAACAAAAAAAATAAACAAACCAGACAGAAAGTAATTTACAAACTGAAGAAAAATGCTCTGTCATTGAAACCATCAGTGGTGCTCTCAGCCAATGGACAGGCTGACTACTGTTAAATAGCAGCACAAAGCACAAAGTAGGCTCCCTTCTTTATTTTCAGAGCAAGGTAGAGCTTGTGGGAGCTCCCCACTCTGGAGCAGGTTAGCTACTCAAGCCTGAACCTTTTCACAGATTCATGGGATGGGTAAGGTTGAGAGGGACTTTTTTCCTTGGTTTCATCCAGCTCTCATGGAGCTGAGGACTGGTTGGCAGGAGCTATGACCTCACAGGTAAGCATGAGTCCAGCCTGTGAATGGAGAGAGTTACCACACTGAACCCCTTCCCTATTTCCTCAGGTAACAGCCTTCTTCATCAGTGGTGTCTATTAAACATCCTTCAGTAAACATCAGTCAGGAAGCTCCTCTGAATGCTTCCTTTTTGTTTCTGTGTCCTTCTGCCCTTCCTGGGTCCAGATGTGCACGGAAAACTTTGGAAACCACAAGAAGAGGTCATTTCATGGCATTTCAAGGTCCAGATAGGACCAGTAAGTACAATTGCATAAAGTTTCCAGCCCAAATCAAAGCAAAGATTACAATGGCTGAGTTTTGTTAACTCCATTTGGAGATATCTTTCCCAAGAGAATAAAACCTGCAAAATGCTGACACATGCCTGTTGCAGGTGATACTGAGTGGTTTCACCTCCCAACAAACCAAAGGACAGCAGAGCTCATACTGTACCTGTCAGCAGCATAGCCCAAGATGAATGCTCCAGCCAGGAACCCCAGATTGAGGATGGCCTGTGAGAGATCCAGCATCCAGGCATTGCCACACACAAGATCATACTGTGGGAACAAGGGAGAGGCATAAACACCCAGCTGGGTGGTTTGTCACCCCCAGGGCAAAACCTCACAGAACTGCATAGGTCCACACGGGAAGGGGAAAAGGAAGGGGAGGGAGAAGGGGAAGGAGAAGCTCAAACATGCTTGCTCAATAACAAGCACCAGTGGGCCCATAGCAAGCACTCTTGCAGTAGTCATGAACAGGGAGAACTCCTCCTTGCCAAGAAGATGCTGCCTTTCACACATCAATTGTCCAGATTCGGAAAGCAAATCGCTCTTCTGCACACAGCGCTGTTAGAGATGGTGCCAAGGCAAAGCCCTGACTTTGTTTGGTGCAGAATAAGGCTCCACAGCTACTGCCAGTGAAAACAGCATCTTATAGAAATGGTGTAGTTATGCTTCTTAGTGCCTTCTAGATAAAAGCAAAAACACGTCGTCTCTGAGGAAACTGAAAACAGATCTCAGGTCAATTTCAGACACACTGAAAATCTGAAAATGTATTTTCTTGGTGTAGCTTTCCCAGACTTTTCTACTCCTCATACTGCAGCACCTGTAACTCCCTAGCACTACTAACAGGGATGGGAGTGGGGATAAGTAGAGGGAAAGGGGAGGGGAAAGTGGTTGAGAGGAAGGAAGGGACTAGGAACTAAAACTAGAATGAAACTAAAACTGAAGTAATTCTATAGACAGCATGGCATGGGAAATTACTTTGGAGGTTCCTGGAGAATAAAGAAATTTAACCACTGCAGACCATATGGGATTTAGGAGGTTTAGATCCATACCTGGGTTAATCTTAGCAACAATGAGGGCTCAGGACCAAAGGAAGCCACAGACAGTGGCAGCTGCCACCATTTACCTAAAGACACCCTTTTGCTTTCAGATGTGAGCCATAAGAAATTTTTTAATTCTCAACAAGGTGCTAGTTGCTGAAGCACTCACAATGTGCCACATCTATGCTCACCAGCACATGACAACACCAATGCTCAAGCAGTCTGCTTGAGCAGAGTGGCCATAGGGTGGGCTAGAGAGATAGCAGCCTCTTTGGCCATTCACAGTTCTCCAAACCCTAAAAGTTTGTGTTGTGTGCCTGAGCTCCATCCCAGCCCATTTGCTGTAGTGCCCAGAGTATTGTCTGGGCCCGAGATCTCAGAGGAGCCTACACAGGACATCCAAGGGGCACCTCACAGGTCTCCAACCTGACAGATATCCCAGCTCCACTGACTTTAAACAAAGTCATGGCTTTGATGTCCACCCCATTACTCCAGGGAGCCTGACTGGAACCTTTCAGCCAAGTCAAGCTATGAGCACCTGGCTTCCACTTCTGTAAATCTTGAGCAAGAGCTGCAGAAACCTCTGAGAGGAATAAAACCTGCTCTCAGCTGTCATACTCAAGAGCAATTGCAATGCTTTCCTAAAATAGACTGAACATGGAGCAGCACTTTCAGATTTCAAATGCTGCTTAACCTCTTGCTTTTTGAAACTATGACAATGCTAGCAAATAGTATCAAAAGATGTATCTTTGAAAAACAGTGGGGATTTGTTAGAATGACCACTAAAAGAAGATTTTTTAAATCACAATGCAATTGCCTGTGCTGATGCCAGAGACCGGGACTCTCCTTGACCCCTTTTCAAAAACTGTATTTATTTTTAAATTATTTGATCTCTACTGTAAACAAGCAAGGAATAAACTATCAGGAAAGAAGGGAGGAGAACAAATGCCTGCCAGAAAGGAAGGGGAAATTGTCTTTAACAGAGAGGATTCTTTCATCTGTACAACAATTTCCTATGATTTATGCAGCAGCTGAAACTATCTCTACACTTACAATATAATCAAATATTGTATATATTCTGGGAAATAGTAACATACAGGAAACTTCGAAGGAGCTACAGGCTCTTTCTGAAGATCAGTGACAATACACTAACCGTTCTCCTAAGTTAGTCCTGCACTTTGTAGTTTTCTAAGTGTTGAAATAAATTCTGATCTAGATAGGCACTTCTGTTCTCTTGGTAGCACCTAGCATTGAAGTCATCGCCCTGCCAATGTCTTGTTTTTCATTTGCAAACATAACCTTAAGAGGGGAATGTAACCTTTAAAAGAGAATTGAGCACCCCGCAGAGACTTTTTCTTTATCCAAGCCGCCTGTCAGACCCACTTCACTGCTCCGGCTGTGACCTGGTTTGGTTGTGCATGAAAGTTATCCCTATATGCATCCTTGGATGGAAATCATCTGCAGCAGTTTACCCACGTGTTCAGACTGCCTCCAGTTAGTCCTTAATCGTCCTGTATGACACCCTCCCAAACACCTGCCAGCAGGTGTTCCTTGCTGGCAGCCTCCACAAAAGGATGTGGCATGGTGCCTCCTCTCTGTTTCTGGCCATTCATACAGCTGTCCATGCACGGGCTGATGTTTACACTTCTAAAAGTGCCAAGGTGTTTATTGCAGTGCCAGAGGGCGGGGGGAGAAGGATATGAAAAAGTAAGGTAAAGCCTTAGGGTTTTCTTCCCCTGATCTTAAGCCTCTTTGTTGTTCTGTGCAGTGCTGGCCACACCCTGACAGACCCTGTTGGAGCCCAGCGAGCTGGCTCCTCATTGTAATCCCTAAGCAGGCGACCTAGCTCAGCTGGCCAGCTCCAGCTAAGGCACATCCTCTCCCTGGCTTTGCCGTGCTCTCAGCCAAGCCTCTCACTGCACTAGTGCAGGCACCCAGCACAGCCCTGCAACTCACCTCTGCATCCAGCCCTGCCCCCACCTGCGGCCTTTCTGTCCACTGTAGGACACAAACCACTGTGCACCTGGACACAGACCCTTTCCATTTAGGGAGCTGACTAAAAAACTGCCCAAACTGGGACACAATCCACTTCCTCACTGCTTTTCTCTTAGCCTTGACGATGAGCTGCCATTGTAAGCAGAAATGAGGTGCTGCCATCATGGGCAGGCAGCAGGAACAGCTCCTTCCAGGCATTCCTCTAAAGTGTCCTTAACAGATGGGAAAAACAGTTCTGCCCTCCCTGCCAGCCTTGCAGTGCATGCAGCCATCCACTGCTGGTTGGAATTACACCCCTGTCATGAATGTCTGTGTATGTGCTGAGGCTCGGACACCAACGAGATGCTCAGATTTACAGGAGCAGTGTATGACTGGAAGGAACGGTGCTGGGTGCTTCACTGATCCATAAAGGAGCAGCAAACCAGCTAAGTGAAATCCCTCTGGGAGAAGGAAGGGCCTTTGCACTGGCTCCCTGTAGCTCGTTAGTGGTGTAATCACTGTAAGAAGGAGTGGCAACTGGATGAGCTTGCACATGACTAATGACTGGGAAATATGGGACTGTGGCAACTTCTCATTTCTTCATGGCTTTGGAACAAGGCCGACATTTTCCATTTCAGTTTGACCTACAGACTAACCACAAACTTGTAATTCCTGGTACTTGAAAGACCTTTATTCACTTCAGCACACATATCCCTGTAAAAATATATTGGTTTAAGTCACAACATACCATTAAAAGCTCCTCGAAATGTAGCAACCTTGGGGAGGAGTTTTGAAGAGCTTTACTGCCTGTTACAATTAAATTACAAAACAATATATTAAACTCTATGTCAATAAAGAAATTTACAGTGAGTCCCCAGCCCAATTGCAGCAGCATGTCCAGAGCCCAGACACACATTTTAAATGGCATTCATACAAGTGACCAAAAAGAGTTTGGTTTACCCTTTCACTCCCAGTGATAGATGGTTCAGTGAGATATTCACAGTTCGAGGAAACCTGGGGAGATGCTGACTGTTGCTGCATGTTCCTTATTTGTTACTGGGCAGTTCTCCTCTTCTCTTGCCCACTGGCCTTTCAAACGGCTATCTTTCCCACATCCTTACTGCAACAAACCCCTCTGCCAGTGCGTGCAGTGAAAAGGGAGAAATTATCTTTGTTTCTGCTTTCTGTTAAAGCTTCTGGCAGGATGCTAAGGGATGAAGCAACTGTCCTTCTCCATGTCTTGTTTCAAGCTGAGCACTCACCAGGACGAGAGGAGTCAGTCACTACCCTGCTGCCAGGACGCTGGGGCTCAGGGCCTGAGGGACAGGTCAGTCTTGAAAGCTTTGTAAGTTTTTCTCCTGTGCGTGACCGAAGGCCCATGAACTTTGTGTCCCTGCCACTGGAATCACTTCATTCCTTGAGTGTCCCAGCACAAAAGGCCTGTTCTGTACGTCTCCTCTTTCTCTGTTTCTTCAGGGCCAAAGCAAGAGGGAGGTAGAGAAACTCTTCATCTGCTTTCATGGTAGGAAAAGCAGCAGCTTTCCTCATAATATTAAGGAAAAAAATGAACCCTCAACTGGTACCAGTGGGTTTGATGGAAGAAGCACAGCCCTGCTGGCATAACCCCTGCAAGCAACTGCTCCAGCCCCTCATACAGAGAAATCTTAGTCTCTGCTCTCTGTGTGTCCTTTTCCCTTTTCCCTCCTCTAATTAATATTAAGCCCACCGTGACAGTGAAAATAAGACAGGATATATTGCCTTGCCAATAACAACAGTCACACTAGATCAACAATTTGAGGGTAAATTGAGTTGTTTATTTCCTTGGAGGAGGATAGCAGAAAGACCAGCTGTGCTTTCTCCACCCTGAGTTTGACTGACATGTTATCTCCTTCTCTGCGGGACTGTAAAAACCATGAGACAAACGTTATTTGTTTCCTTCCAGGTTTCTCTGCAAATGTTGACTGGTATTTTCTGAGAGGGCTGGCGAGCAGAGAAGTAAGATTGATTCCCAGCAGGTGCAATAGGCTACGTTCAGATGATCATTTGTCCACCTCAGACCTCACACTTTGGTGACAAAATATTATTAGGTCTCAAAATGGCATCATCTACAGTGTGAAGGTTTGCTGCAGACAGGACATATTGAAATCTGTCCCTTCTGCTCAACTCCTGCCAACAAAGGCTGAAATAAATGCTGCCTAAAATCTGTGCTGTAGCTCATGATGACCACAAAGACCTCCCTCTTCCTTTCCTCCACCACCTCAGGCCATTTCACTGCAGTTGCAGTTGTAACTCATGCCTTGAGGAGTCACCAATGACAAAAACCACGTTCTGAAGAACATGGTGCTCCCTTTGCACACTATTTCCAGACTCCCTGTCACAAAGTGCTGGATTTGTCTCTCAGGGATAATAGTACATAGTGCCAGAGCCCAGCAGCCTTAAAGACCAGTGACCCCATCTTCAGCACAGTTTCCTGGAAGAGTTAGGTTTATTGATTTTGGTTTGTCCTGGACACGTGTCCTTCACAAGGCTCACCCAGCAGGACTTGGCAGGCAAAACACTTCCTGTTTCAAGGGCTACAGAGCTCGGGGGGTGACCTGGGCGCCCCTCCAGACCCCTGGGCCAGAGCATGAGGTTGTGGCCCCCCAGTCCACTGCAGCCTCCCAGCACACCTGTTGTTTCTCACTCTCCATCTGCTGCACAGACACACAGTCCTTCCCTTCCTTCCTCCCTCTGAGGAGGTGCTGCTGTCACCAGACCTCTCTCCTGAGCAGTGCCAGCCACCTGCTGGGACCAGCATCATTTCAGATGGCACCAGCTGGCATGAGTCAGGAATTGATTTACCTTGATAATTTACCCTGTCAGCTTCCGTCTCCAGGAAAAATCTGAGAAGGCACTGCATTCCCTGACTGCTGACAGATTCACAGGGAGGTATGCAAGACATGCTCAGTTAAACCAGAGCTGATTGCACTGGGCCAAGGTCCTCTGCACAGCTCCACCACCTTGACACAGCTGTGTCTCAAAATGATATCTTGACACCTTTATGTCAACCCAAGTCTTGTTTGCTGAGCTCTAACACAGTGCAGGTTTGTGTGTGCAGCACCAGTGACAATTTCTCAAATCTGGATTGCCCCCACAGAAAAGCCTGACCCATAGCAATAGAGCACAGAGATCCTTGGCCATGTCACTGTAGATGTGGGGACCTATTCTCAGAGCCTGTTGGACACCAGAAGATCTTAAGAGAGAATCTTTAGCAAAACTGTGTTGCCCATCACTAGGACAAGGTAACTGGCTTTGCCACGTGTTGCTCCTGTCATGATTTCTTAATACAATTTGCTCTTCTCCTCAAATGCTGAAGGAGGAAAGTCCTGTACATTCTCCCAGAACCTCACTGTACCCCAACACTGAGACTTGGGAGTCCTGCAGCAGCAGGGGATGCAGCAGGCACCTCAAGTAGTACTTAAAAAGAAGTGTGTGCTTTGTATCAATCCACACCCCTTTATTCCTTTGCTCCTTTTGCTGATGCTACTGTGAGCACCTCTGCATAAGACAACTAAGATGAGAGAATGGCCAGTGAGCAACATGAGCAGTGAAGTCAGGTACCCATTCGTTTCACAACTCCTTACAAATCCATTACATGATTTAGCTTCTGAAGGGTGCTCAGACCTTACTGCAGTAGCCTGTGCTTTGGCTGCCAGACCTCCTGTGTGATGTGACATCCATCCACAGAGAAGGCTTTATATGCCTGCTTTAGCCCTCTGAATCCCCTGTCCCACTGCAAATCCACACTGGACCTGTGTTTGCCATAGACCGGGAAGAACTCCTTCAGTACACTGACTTTTCCTGCCTTCCTCTCTCTTTCTCCCTGAACAGGCATCCTGAGACTGTTTTGTAACTCAGCCTTTTAACTTTGTCTCCCCAGCCACTTCCACTGCTGATTCAACAAGACATGCCAGAAATCTTTAGCTGAAAGAAACATTTCTGCACACATGGACAAAATGAAGCACTTACAAGTAGATGGGTAAGAAAAGAAGTCTTTGGTGAGCTAATTAAACAGAGCCTAAATTGAGTCATGGTTTGTTAGAGATTCATCTGGGCGAAAAGAAACTAAATTAAATCTGGGATATAAATTGTCTTTGCTGGATATATAACTTTAATAAGAGATCAAGCCCCTTTTAGTAACTGATCTCAGAGCAATTGTGGATATGCACGCCACAAGCCTCCTTTTTAGATGAAGAAATTGAGCCTCATGGGATATGATTTATCCAGAAAATGTTGCAAAACTGGAAGAGGTTCCAAGTGGCACAGGTCACAGCCCAGCAGCCTCCACCCGAGGTGGACCTGGCCATCAAGAGTGCCTCTAGGAGTCACAGTGACACCAATGGTGTGACCTGCTGCCCTGGCACAGGGGAGAGACAGTCCCATCCTTGCAGACTGTTGCTCCATGCTTTTCCCAATATGCAGCTTTGGGAGCACAGGTGGGAGTGCTTGCCCAATCATCCCTTCATCCCTCCTCCCTTCCCTGGCCCTGAAAGGTCTCCCCAGCAGAGAAGAGCAAGAAAGTGAAGATGGATGAGATATTTGCCTGAAAACATTGAACCTTTCACTCCCATTTATTGCTGCAAGACAAATACTGGTTTCCTTTTCCCATAGCTGGAAAATCACAGTGGCTCTGTTAGATACACAAAGTGCTGCCATGAATGGAGTCTGAGCACAATCCTATGGACACACCCTACAGGCTTTCACCTATAGCAAGGCTGAAGGGGGAAAAAAAAGGGACAACAACAGAAAAGAAATCTCTACATTTTTATTTTTAAGATCTAACTCCTCACAGTCCCCCAGCAGAGGTACCTTGGAGGCAGCAGTATACACTTCCCACCACGTCCATATCCCATGGATTGTTCTAGAGCCAGGCTGAAGCTCCCAGGCACCATTTGTCCTCCCTCCCTGCCCACCTAGCCCTGCCTTCCACTGCCAGCATGGGCAGAGATACATCCTTATTAGGGACCAAAGTTTGAAACCAACTCCATGCATGTCATTTGCAGCCCTCTGAGCAGTCTTGATTTCACCAGTCATACACGAAAGCCAGATCGGAACCTTTGCTCCAGGGCCAGTCAGGTGCTCTGATTTCTCTTCTCCTGAGCAAAGACTCTGGCTAAAGCTACTCAGGGAACAAAGCTGCTGCTCTGGACAGCCCAAGGCCTGTGAGTGGATACAGCTGTCCCAGCTGGATGGGAGAAAGATGGTGAATTGGAAGGATGGAATAAGCATCTCTTGTCAGTGTTTGCTCAGGGCTTTGCCTGCTGTGCCCTGCTCCCTGTTTTGGAGGACACAGCTGCAGTGCAAGCACCAAATCAAAAAGCACAGCAGAAGGCTCATGAGACAGAGAGGAACCAGAGCCCTCAACTGTGCTGACACATTTTACACTGCACCTTGATTATTTCTGAGCTAATCCCTCTAATCATACTTTGTATTTTTCATCACTGCATGAGTGACAATTGCTGTCAGAATGACCCTTAAATACATGCTCCTAGTGAGCAGACTGTATTTTGGAGCCAGACCACAGCACACCCACAGCACCATTACAGATCTCCTAGGAAAGCATCTTCACTAGCCTTTTGCAGCCTCATTAAAAAATCACTGCATTTGCCAGTGCTTACAACTAGTGATAACAGCCTGCTGTTCTCTGACACCGATACTGAGGAAAAGCTGAATGTTAGCTTTGGACAAAAATGTGTGTTTGCCTTTCTTTTTTCTTTAGTAAGCACAATCACTTCTGCTGACTCCTGCCAGTTCTCAGATAGGCAGTCTGCCACCTGTTGTTCTTTATTACCTGCAAACTTACGCATTCAATACTGGAAATACAGAGAAGAGATAATCTGCATTGATCCTGGTCATAGAGTGCACTTGGAGTTTACATCACCAAAATTGCTGGCCTGCAACTGAGCACCAGAAGCCTCAGCTGCAAGCACTTAACTCTTTGTTTTAATCTAACATTCCTCTGCAGACAGAGCAATAACTCTGTAGGGTGTTCAGCTTTGTGTGGTCACTTGGCTTTGAACAGCCACCTTTCATATCAGCCCACCTTTCCCTAAAAGCTTGGTGCCGGCACTTAATCATACTCATTGTCTGGATTTGCTTGTGACTCAAAATTAAATAAATTTGGAAAGGAAAACCAGCCAGCAAAACAACAACCCTTGGATTGGCAATCCCGTTTTACTGCTTCAATCCCACACCAGGATAGACAGCCCTGATGGGAGGGTGGGTGTTTTCCTTACCTCGCTGACAATGGATGAGTGGGGCTGTTCATAGACCCAGTTATCGTGGCAAGGGGCGAGCGGCAGGTTGCCCGTGCTGTGGTTGCCATAGCGAGCGAGCGGGCTGGTGCAGCTGGCAGAGGTGTCCCAAGTGACATCCAGCCTCTGGCACTCCCCACTGACGGACTCGTTCCCCAGGTGCAGGGGCAGCACCGTGAAGTTTCGTTCCTCTTCCAGCGTCCAGCCACATCGGTCACTTAATTCAGCTGCCCCAGGGATCCTGCACCAGAAGTTGTCTGGTGCTCGCCCAAGGAAAACTACGCTGGCGAACAGGGAAGAAAAAGTTATGCCTGTCTGGCTAAGGAGGAAAAAGACCCTCTTTTGAAATCTTCCAAATTCCCCAGCCTCCTTCAAAACCTCATCAAAAGATGGCATTATGTGAGGTGGTCTGTCCACTCGCAGCAGCCGGCGGAGCTCTCGTTCACACTTCGCATCGGCCGCCGGCACTTGCTACCAACGCGACGGTCTCGCCTCCGCTCGCTCCTCTCTTCTCATGTGCGCACACAGACACGCAGACAGACGGACAGACGGGCTCGGAGGGGCGCGGGGGTGCGATGCCGCCGGTGGCATGAGCGGAGCGGCAGCGGGGCCGGCTGCGGGCGGACATGCAGGGCAGGCGCACCCGGCACAGCGCCGGGCACACGCCGGGAGGCGCGGGGCAGGACAAGTGGCACCGGGCTGACACACAGCCGGGGAGGAGTGCGAGCTGAGGCGAACAAACACATTGTAGGAGAGGAGGGGCGAGCATTTCCTATTCATCCCGAATGTTAAACGGCTTGTGTAATAAACCCGGTTAACTCCTTCGGGACGGGCGAGCCGCAAAGGCCAGCTCCCGCAGGGCTGCGATAAATTGGTAGGTGCAAGGATAAAGCAGACTAAAATGGGAAAGCGCACAGGAGCTGTTGTAAAAAGCATCAGTGAGTGATGCAGGCTCTCTGCAGGACGGCAGGGGCAAAAAGAAAGTTGTTTCAAAAGACCTATAGTCTTTCCTTCCACAAATAGAAATTGATACTCTGGCAAAGTTTAATTACTTCTCCAAGGCACTATTTCAGCATCTGTACACACCTAATTTGCACGGACCTTTTCCTTCTGTAGCATAAATAAAGTGAGGGTCAGAAACTGTGACAGACCAAAATCCAAGTTTTTTCTTAAAGTTTGATCTACCTGTTCAACGAGGCTTTTATATGACCTTGTTAAATTTAGTTCCACAAAATCTCTCAAATATTTAAAAGGAAAATGACATTGTTTCTTTCTCAAAAATGAATGGAAAACAAGTTATGCCACTTTTCTACTCAGCGGTTTGAGGAAGGGGGACAAGGGAAGAGGGAGCAGGACCAGGGTGTATTTTGTGTGCATGTGAGCATATCTTGTGCAGAACACCATGAATCAAATCAGAGATTCAATAGTGGGGTTTTTTGAACCTCAGGATCATAAGGTCCATGGCAACTGTATTCTCTTGGGAGAAGGAGCATCTATCAGAGAGACAGCATCTATCAACGCTGTCTCCTGCAATCCCTTGTCTTTTGTTACCTACATCCTTGACTATGGGTGTCTGCGGTTTTGCAACAAAGTACAATTTCAAAATCAGGTGCAAATCAAGGAAGGCTTTGATTGCTATACAGGCTATCTGGCATGGAAACTGGTGTTGTGAGCTCAGCAAAGATGCAGATTCTAGGTGGGTGCACTCCTGTGCTTGCATCAGTATATGCTTTTGAGGGAATTTGGGTTGATGCCTGGTTATGCTGTTTTGTACTACTCAAGATTAGAGGCCATGAATGTATCACCTTTGGGCCTAGGTGGAGATGAGGAACACTCTGATGGCTGGTATCAAATAAGAGATGTTTTTTTATCCCAGCAGGGCTATCTGGGAAGTCAATCATGCTGAGATGTCAAAGGTGATAATGTTTATTCCAGCAGCTTCCAGTGACTGGGGAGGAGATTGTCTTGTAGGGAATACCATAAAGACAAGAAATAGGGACAGAGCCTGCTAATCAGACTGTGTGCTGCTCTCACAGATCCGACCAAGGGTGTATTAAACACTCACTGCTCTTCAAGCCTTACCCCAATAAAAAAATATTGGGTTTGTCCCTGTTGAATATTACCACAGAATCATTGAAAGATTTGGGTTGGAAGGGACCTTGGAGATCATCTCATTCCAACCCTGCTGCCATGGGCAGGGACACCTTCCAGTATTACACTAGAGAATATTAGCTCAGCTCAGAATCATGAGGGCTGGCCCCCTGAATGCCATGCACCAACGTAGCTGTGCCCAGCATTCCTCCTGTTTCAGAAATCCATTGGTGTAATTACTGTGCCACCTCTTTGCTAATCAGTGGAGCTAGACCAGATTCAGCTGAGGGAGAATTCAGTCCACTGTTGCAACCTTGCCTCTGGAGTTACTTTCTTCACTAAAAGAAAGCATGGTCTAGTAGGCCATTGTCCAAATTTCACACATCCCTATCCATTATGGTCCAATCATGGACAGCACATGCGTTGCAGTCTGTCAGACCAGAAGCCAGAAAGCCTGAGAGAGACCAGCACTAAGCTCAAGGCAGAGAACATCTGGGATTCTCCCTAGCATTCCCTGCAGCTACACTGCTGGTCACAGAGGCATGGATTCATTCACTGAAATGATTTCCACCACCTGGCATACATGATGTCATGGCAACTTTGGTTTCTCAGTGTTAACCTGTATTTTAAGTTCTCCATCCCAAAACAGCGTATCAGTATTTGCCACCGTGTCAGTGTACTGCAAGACTCCAGTTTTCCCACAGAAATCTGAAATATCACAGTGACAGATGCATGGGAGTGTGCATTACTGCATTTATTCTACAGCAAGCAATTCCTGGCTTCTGCATTCTTTTCCTGGAACTTCAGTTTCATGTGCTGAGCACATCTAAGGATAAGAAGATGACGGGTTTGTACACAAAGCCTGTAATTGTAATCTCGTGGTAGAATGTCTTTAAATTTTTGAGAACAGATCTCTGTGTCATCATTTTAAACATTCTATCCTATGCATACAGTAAAAAATGATGCTCCTTGTTACTGGGAAAAGCCAAGGAAGATGTTGACTGATGAGAAGAGCAGAAGTGGTAAAAATAGATGCAGAGAACAGAAAGAAGGAGGGAGAAGAGTGTAAAGGGAGCAAGCTAGGGAAAGAGCAGATGCAGAAGTGATGATGAAAGGGGAGGAGCGAAAGTAGAGACATAGAAGTACAACTAAATTACAATCACAGGCATCTTCATTTGGAGCTCTGTTTAGCAGCCCAAATGTCAGAGCTATTTTGGACACGGAATGAAAACCATGTAGTCTAGAGAGGAAGGCACAGGCAGTCCCTGTACACATGTGGCACTTGACTACCATTTATGCCTGGATGACAGCATGAGACATTTTGATCAATACCTACTCTGACTGAATCCTGGAAAGTTAAAACTCTAATGCAACACCCTGGATAACCCTTGACAGTGCATGAGATAATCACTTCAAAACCTCAAAATCCTCCCTGGAACACTGTCAGCAGTGGGGCAGTGACATCACCCAGTTTGCAGGCACTTGAGGGCACCATCCTACATAACAACACTGATAAAGGTACGCAGTGCCGTGGTAAAGTTCTGCAGAAAACCAGGACCTAGGCTTAAGAGACACATGCCTCTTGCTGAATAAAAGAGTGCCTGTGAACAAGCTTGGGGAGGAATCATCCACCCTACTTGTAATCTCACTTGATTCAGCATCATATTGTACCAAATATTTGTCCCCAGACAAAACTGCTAAGACTAGATAGCCCTAAATAGCAAGGGTGCATGTCGTTGTAGGACACGAAAAAAGGATGAGAGACTCTAAATATTTCAGAAGGCAAAGAGCATAGAAAAAAAAGGCTTTATTGTCTAATTTTTACTACTTTTATAAGGTGTTCCGATACAGACTTAACATGATTGGTGAATAGGAATGACACCTCTCTAATCTCATTGGTTAAACTAGAGAAACAGCTAAAATATTTTGAGAACTAGAAAAATAAAACACCACCTGCAGAAAGATTGTTTTGAGAAAGGATAGTTGTTTGCCAAGATTGTTTTGAGAAGAAGCTAGCAGCTGCTGGCAGGCTAAAATCTCTCAGACCCAGAAATATCAGGCCCAGAGGTGCAAACCAGTCAGCTTCACACCTAGGGCTGGGAGACTGCCTACCAGCCTTTTCTTCCACGCTCCATGCCAGGAGAAGGGGTGGGGATCTCCACAGCCCTGCATCTGGGGGCTACTTGAGCCTCTGCTCACTGGAGACCCCACAGCAGAGAGTGCAGCAGGGAACCAGGCAGTGGCTGCTCAAAGTGCTTTGCACAGATGCTCTTGGCAAGGCTTGGTTCACGGAAGAAGATGGCAAGAATTAGAAAGGCTCAGTTTTGGAGATAAAATAAATAGTGGATTTTGAAAGATCAGAGTGAGACCACTTTATGAGGCAGTTAGAGATGCTGAGGCTGCTCTCTCCCACACATGGTACAATTACATTCCAGATCAGGACATTAAATTACATGTAGCTTTTTCTCTGACAGTTCCCGTATTTTGCGTTTTGTTGGTGTTGGCTTTTTTCCCTTCACTTTATTAACCTTTCTTCTTCCTCCCACACCCACTTTCATCTTCTTCTTTTATCTCCCTCTTCCTCTTCCAGATTTCCTCTTTTTCTTTCTAAAAGGTGGCAAATGTACTCAATGAAATATGTCCTTTCCCAGGCCTCCAGATCAACTTAGTGAGCTGTAGGCTGAATTTGAGACATGGGAAAAGTCAATTCCAATCTACAAGGTTTCCACATTTTGGCAATTCATTAAAGCAATGCACAATACATTATACTCCCCTCCCTCAATATTTCCATGGACTGTAAGCTATTTTTACCATCTTGATCCCAGGAACAAATATAAATAAATGTAGTACTTGGAACTGTAGATTACAACAACAAGAGGAATCTGTACTCATTGCTAAGACAGCAGCTGTAACAGCAGAAGAAAATAGAGACATGGGGACAGAAGGGAAAATCTAAATGAGGGGAAAAGAACAATGGAGAGTGAAAAGAAAAGCAAAACAGTAGCAAAGAGGTTCCTGTTTGCCTCCTCACAGTATAGGAAACATCATACCAGTGGTGACCACTTTGAAGACAGCCTATATCTCTCATTTTGAGGAAGCCATCCTAAATCTGCAGCATGTGCTCATTCGGACATCTTCAGCTTTTCCTCCCACTGCCAAGGTGCAGAAGGTGGGGATCACATGGGGTTTAAGTGCCAACAGCCCCTGGGGCTTCCCCAGGCTCATCCCGTCTGCAGCCACCAGGTCTCCCTCCCTGACACCCCACACCTTTCCTTGCACAGGCTCTGTTTTGGGGTGAAGCAATCTCTGCTCAAGGCAAATGGGATCCTGCTGCTCCTGTGCTTTATTACCCAAACCCAGTGCTGTTTCACTCCCATGGTGGTTGCCTACCACTCATCTTTGTCTGTTGGAGAATGGAAATATGTTCCACACATTTGGGTACTTGCAGATGATAGCCTGACTCTCAGCATACTGAGGGAAAGCAGCAGAAATATGTCTCTGCACACAGGTGTGGGAACACCTGCTTGCCAGGATTTCAGCTCAGGATCTGAGACAGGCTCAGGAACCAAAAGGGCTCACCCGTTTCCTCAAGGCCAGCTAAAGGAAAGGCAGCCAGACAAAAAAAAAAAAAAAAAAAGGATTCCTACATACCCATTTTCACAGTCTATATGTGGCTTCCCTCATCCTTTTTCATTTCACCCGGTCACCCTGGAGGCCAGTGAAGAGGTTCCACCAGGCTCTACCTTCCTGTTCAGATAACTATGCCATAATTCCACAGCATGTTTATCAGGATCCTTGCTAATGACTCAGAATTAGCAAGCATTTCAGCCATAAGATAAGACAAGGCAAGTTCACCAGAGGGTATTTTACACAATGGAACAAACAAGGTATATTTCCAGAGATGGGTGTAAAGGCTTAATAAAATGAAAATGTTCCCTCTTATGTTATCAGACAGGTGTAAATCACAAGGTTACTTCCTCTCTCAGCTGCACATGCCTCAAGTTCTTCTTGGAAAGTCAGAAAAAATCACATTGGTTCTGTTTGTGATTTCCTCGTTGTTGCACTTCCCTCCCCTATGACTCAGTTTCCATTAAGCTTGGAAGCCAACATTTCTAAATACTAATACAAGGACTAAAAGAAACTTTAAAGTTTCTAGATCCATTTTATGAGAATAAAGATAAAACTTTTAAATCTTATCAATGAAGATGTCAGTGCAATGAGGAGTTCTGAGAGTGCCCCTCTCTAGATATATACCTCCCTAGCTATTTCTGAAGGGGGAACTCCATTATAAAAAAGGAGAAAAAAACCCCACATGAAACCCCTTGCAGGTTTTTTACGTTGGACTCTATTATCTACTTTCATATTGTTTCTCAGTTTTAGTTTTATATTCAGTATTCCCAACAAGCCTCTTTTTTCGGCCTTTCTATTGCATTTTTTTGGCTGGGAACTCTCGGGAACGTAAAAGAGCACTAAGGTGGCCAGTACAACAAAAATGCCAGCATTCATATGTATGAGAAGAAAGTAACAGAGAAATTCCCCATGACCACTACTGGCCAGCTTATAGCAGCTTTGGGTAGAAACACTATGATCTGATGTAGAAGAGAAATCACATTCAAAATACCCCATGAGCCTTAACATTTAGTTGATCAAAGTCCACATGGGAGAATAAATATACATTTCATATGTATGTGAAAAATTATCTAATCTCAACAGATTTCTTGTTTCTGTCTTTCCAAGACAATAGCAAATTATTTTTAATGCCACTGCAAAAGAACCAAGAAACAGCTCTGCAGAAGCTAAAAAAAGCTGCAGAGCAGCAGGGTGAGTTCAGAGCAGCAGCAGACACCCAGCCACACTCCAAATGGACCAGCAAAAGTTCAAGTCATCCTGGAAGGATGGATGGGGACTGGTAATTTCTCAATGCCTCTCTCTATTCTCCCTGTCGTTGTTTTTGGAAACCCTTAGTGGTTACATCTATTTATAGTTCGCTCTGTTTTTGTAGTTTATCTCTGCTATAACATTGGCTCCTTTGTCCTGACAGCACAATACCAACACAAAGGAATTCTTCACAGCTGGATTCTCACCTCCTGCTTCATTGGCATGCTTAGTAATAGGGAGAGGGACCAGACAACCCTCATCAGGCCTCTTAGCTGGATGAACGTGCTCTCCGTTCATGATCCAGCTCTTAGCACACTACTTAAAATGGACATTTTTGGGTATGTGGCCCTACCACAGGGTACTTTGGTTACTCAGTTGTTTTAACATTTATTTGATTTTAAATGTCAGTGTATTTATTACACAGGATATATTTTCCCTTCCCTAGCAAATATTCCTGAGTGTATCTGAGTGTATTTAAGAAAAAACATAGAGACGTAAATATCTGATGTGGAGACGCAAAGCAAGAATGATTCAACAAGTTCAAAAATGAAGAAATTGTTTACATTGGTCTAAGATCCCCAGATCCTGAGTAAATAGATGAACTGAAACAAAGGCCACTCAAGCTGAGTGTCTCTGAAAAGGGTGCAGCAGTTGTATCCATTTTCCCATGCAGTGACTGGATGGAAAGTGTCACACCTGTATCATGGGGAACTGGCCCAGGGAAAATAATGTAGGTGGCAAAGGAAGTCCCTGAGATGAATTCTATATTTCTAGGCTGAGCTTTCAGTCACCAAACCCAGGCCTTGACAGAGGACCTTGTGTAAGGGGAGTGCACTGACCAGGAAACTTGGAGACATGGTTCCCGGCAGCATCACCACGATGCAGCAGGTGGAAAGCCCTGGGCACCGGGAACTGGAAGGCATTGTCTGCAAAAGATTGTTCTTCCTGCTGCAAGGTTGCTCCCACTGGCAGCTGCTCTCAGCAGAAGGAGTGCAAACCCTCGACTCAGCCCTCGCAGACGTGCAGTGGCCAAGAGCTGAGGCTGCTGGATGACGAAGGGACATTACCAGCCACAGACAAGGGATGGCACCGCTGCTCCCCCAGCTCCATGCTGGCCAGCTGCGGTGGAAAGGGGCAAGTGGGAGGTCTTGTAAAGTCTAGGATGGTGCCATTTGCTGCCAGGGTGGGTAGCATTCCTCGGGTGCAGGCCCACCATCCATCCTTCAGGGGAGCCAGTGTTTCCAGGCCCACATATCTGCTCCTCTGCACCGAAATGAGGAGATGGGGAATGGAGCAATTTCAGTAAACAAGAAGTTCCTGGACTAACTGCCAGCTCCTTGAAACTTAGATTTAGGAGACTGATTCAGAGATGAACTTTCTGAAAATATTATTTAGAGGATTAGTTCATATGGTATTTTTAGCAAAATGATAGCTGGAGAAAAGCAAAAAGGATTTACTTTGGGTTTGTTTAATAAATGAGAAGAGCAACGTTACCGTATAATTTCCATGTATGCATCAGTACAGCAGCTGGCACCCCCTCACCCTCAAATTACTGTCCTCCTCCAGTCCTGTGTTACAACAGCAAACTGCTCCTGGGCCAGCAGAGCCAAGGAGACATTTATGTTCCTACACAGCAAGCAAACACCAGCATGGACCTTATCCTCTCTTCATCTGCAGCAGGACTGCAGACCTTACCACCTTCCCACAGGGTGAGGGGGAGCAGAGCCTACCCCAGACTCACTGCCCATCCAGCACAGGGTGGCAGAGCAGGCATGCCGGGTGATACACATGTTGGAGCAGTTTGTGCAGCTGAGGAAAGCTGTCTGTCACACACCTCATGCTTGGCAGGTCCTGGCTGAATGTCTCCCAGCCTTCATCCCAGCATGGGGGAGGTTTAAAGGCAACTTCACCAACCTCATTCTGCTTCAAAATCATTCTTCCTTCCTTTCAGCAGCATGATAAAATGGCAATTTATACTAAAGTACCTGGAATGCCTCATTCACATTCCTCCTGGTAACAGCTTTTGCTCAGACATGTGGCACTGCAAAGCAATTTGTCAGGTTTCAACAAAGAAGATCCTTGTTTATCTTCTGGAAGTCTAAGGTGTTCCCAGCCAATCCTTCACTGACGTTTCTCTATCCAGGGAATTTTCTCTCTTGGTTTTCCCATCACATAATATTTTGTTCTTATATTATTCTGCTCCACTTCAATTTTCCTTCCTCTGAGAATGAACCTTTCAGGAAAGTCCTATTTGCTCCTGGACAAAACCAGAAACTTGAAAACCTCTGTGTACAATATAAGAAATCCCTCCTCCCATTGCTCTCCTGTTCCATAAAGCCAACAATCCAGGAGGAAGCTCAAGCCCTGTGACCAACATCAGGAGGCCTCAGGCCTTGCAACCACAGTCCCAGCTGTGATCCCTGGTAGTTCACACTGTGCCAAGATTTTCTGGAGATTCATTGACTCTGGCTGTGTCCAGACTTCCGTGTACGGAGACTGCAGAACTTTTGCCAGGAGAGGATTAAGGCACATTCTTAAGAAGCATGTTTTAAGAGGCAATGGGCACAGGCTGAACCACAGCATGTTCCCTTTGAACACCAGGTTATACCTGTCCAACATGAAGGTGACTGAGCACTGGAACAGGAAACCCAGAGAGCTTGTGGAGTCATCCTTGGAGATTCTCAAAAGCCATCTGGGAGTGATCCTGGGCAACCTATTCTAGGTGGCCCTACTTGAGCAGGTGGGGCTGGAGCAGGTGATCTTCAGAAGTGCCTTTCAATATCAACCAATCTGTGATGATTCTGTGTTTCTTTTTCCTTGCAAAGCTCCAAGCAACAGCAGTGTACATTACCTCTGCTAAGCCATTATCCTGGAAAGGCAAGCTGGGTTTCTCTCTGAGCTCACCTCTGCTTTCTTATGCTTTTGCAGAAAATACGCTGTGTGTGCAAAAAAAAAGAGTCCAGGACTGCCAAATAGCAGGAGGGGACTAAGGAGGTCACAGAAGTGAGGGGAAGCACGATTGCTCATCCAGTGGCTGGCACTTTGAAGTACAGATAAATAACATTGAAACTCAGCACTGTTGACTGTTACAGCAGAATTAATACCGCCACCACATCCATATGTCATCTACAGGGACCTGGCATTCCTGCACCCTCTCATTCAGCCTCTGTCTCTGATCACTCTTGGTGCCTGCTTAGAAAACCCTGGCTCATTCCTTTGGAGCTTCTGAAAATTTTGAGACAGGTTTCAGCTTCTCTCTTGCTATGCAGTAGTTTCATTTAGCAGACCTAGGGGCTATTTCTTAAGATTATTTTTTCAGAGATTTCACTGTTCCTGGGAACTCCAAGAAAACCACAGTACAAACTGAAGTTTAAACAAAGTTGTGGCTTGCTATCGTATGACTTACTTGAAAGCTTTCCTCTTAACCATTGCCACCTTTAATTATCTCAGAGTACACACAGGTGGTATAGGATGTTCTTGATAAGGTCAGAGTTCGGGAGCCTGCAGTGTATTTCTCCCTGCTGTCAGATTTATTTTGCACTGGGCATAGCTCTGCTGTCTGTTGGAAGCACAGACCAGCCCATCAGAGCACCTGTGTGTGAACCACCACAAAGTACATCCACCCTGGGAAAGGAGCCTCTGCTGAGCTCTACCATCCCAAACTCCCTGAAACTCCTGCTGGGTATTGTCCTTGATGGCTGTATTTCCATCTGCTACTCCCTTTGGCCTGTGGCATTCAAGAAAACAAGGAGTGAAGCCACACATATCCCACACACCGGCAGTGCCTGATGCACAGCTGTGTCCATGCACTGCCAGCAGAAATATCAGGCAGAGAGTTTCAGCATGGTTGTAAGGCTTCTAGTGTTGGGTAAAAATGATGCATAAATGTGCTCAGCTGATTATGGTTTAGCCAGAAAGTATTGAAGGGACCTAGCAGTATCTGTGCTGGCTGAGATCCCTCTTTATCTGTGGGTTGGGTATGACCTGCCATGCTGGGGCTGGCCTTGAAACTGATGTAAAAGCACAGCTGGCACAGATCCTATGTCACGTGCACTCATTCGACAGAAACGTGAGTTGGGCTCTGGGCCAGTTTTGAATGCTGTCTGAACTGGGGACCAGCAGTGGTGTCACTGGTATGGGACCATTCTGCTGCAGGTCGCAGGGGAAACACGCTCTGAAATTAGGAGGGAAAGCTGAGATCACAGTATCTTCTGCTGTAACCAAGGGGCAGATGCAGTTAAATATAACATTGCTGTGATATAGCTGTGACCTGGCCCAACAGTGTTACATACATTGTGTGTTATGTAAGTGGATCATACACTGTGTTTTACATACTTTGTTGCATGTGTGTCTAGACATTCACCTGGGCGGTCTCCACAGATATGACTAACCACCCTGCACACCCACTTTCAACCTTAGGGACTCAGAGAGACAATCTAATGACACTTTAGGCTCACAATTTCCTGGTACATTCATAGTCCACTTACTCTCGTATTTATGGGAGCAGCCCAGTAATTCAGAAGATATCAGTAATCTCTTGAACTGAATGGGCACCTTGCTCCACAGGAGAGTCAGGATATATGTTTTACAAGGTCACTCAATACCTCCCTTGAGAACAGCCTGTGCATTGTTAAACTGCCTGTGCTGCCGGCTCTGCAGCCTTGGTCTAGGGAGAGCAGAGTGTCACCAGTGCTGTGGGCATGGCTGGCCACATGGGGAGCCTGTTTGGCCACCGCCTGCAAGAGCCCCATGCACACACACTGCCCCCCTGTACACACACACACATGCTGCTGTTCCACTGAGGCTCCTGTGAATGCTGCCTACGCTTTCTCCTTGTTTTGTCTCGATCTGACTAACAGGCTGAGCTTCAGCAGTCACTTAACTTGCTCGAATTCATGCCTTGGTTTCAGTCTGCTGAGAATGGCTCTTCCACAGGGAGCTCCCCTGCCTTCACTTAGCCAATTCCTCAAGTCAGAAGTGGACCTGCTCGGGCTCAGCAGCGTCCCTGTGCTGCGTTTATCTTTCACCCGTACAAAGTGCCAAGTTCAATGATGTCATTCCACCCACTCCCTTAGCTGTAAAGTGACTCAGTTTTCCCATGGATATTTCACTTCAAAAGATGCTTGTTGAAGAGCCGACCAACCCTATGGCGCTCAAGGGTCACATCTCACTGAAGCACGTGGGCAACCTCTTCTCACCTACCACTGCTCCACACAGGATATCTGCTGGTGATTATCCTTGTCTTGATGCTTCTTCCACCACTAATGTCCACCCACTGCCTCATTTCTTGCCCTGGAGGCCATTATGAAGGCACTTATTGCAGCAGGGAGGGAAGCACCAAAGCCCACTGGGCACCACAGACAGGCGATTAGCATGGGAAGACTCAAACAGAAAACATTGCTCTCTATTTCTTATTTCACGTGGCATGTGTTTGGATTCAAACTTGCCTGCTAGCTAGTGTCCTCATGGTTGACCCCCCCACTTCCCTGACCAGCCTCTTTTAGTGTACTTCTAGCTGGTCCCACTGAAATTTCAGCAGTCCTGGGGCTAGAGTGAAGCAGGGCTGTCTGCATTCATGATGGGTTGGTAGAGTTCAGTCCAAATTCTCTAAAAAGGTTGAATGTTGGGTCTCTATGTTACCTTTGGACTTAAACTACTGATGCCTTCTTGCCATTGCTCCTTGATGGTTTTCTTTACCCTTGAAGACCCTGAGAAACTGTGTTTATTATGTTTGTGTTACCTCACTTGTAGCTGCAAATGGATTTCTGTCGTCAGTATATTTCATTATCTTTCAGAAGTGTAGAAAGATGCCCAAACATTCACAAAACCAAGTTACAGGATATCAAAACCCAAGCGTTTACAACACAGACTAGGAAATGGAAATAAAAGTTGAGAGCAAGAGCTCTTAGCTTGTGCTGAAGGGAAGACTTTGGAGCACCTGCCATGACAAGTTGCTTTGGATACCTCCTCCTCTACTGGGGCAGCACATCACTTCCAAGCTCCTTGGATGTCAGAGGCATCAGGTTTGAACACGAAATCTCACAGACCAGTGTGCCATTTCTCAGCTACAAAAGGACTGATTTTTGGAGCAATTTGAGCAGAAGAAATAGCTTCATTTCCTGCTGAGCAGAAAGCTCTTTTAGAAACATAAATGTCCAGTCTAATTACAATTGTGTAAACAAACACTGACAGACTGCATCACAGCTGTGTGCTTATGATACTTAACTCCCCAAAGATTCAAGCTTGCAAAACATATTTGAACTCCTTTTGCATTTGGAAAAAAAATATTCAAACCCAGTGTCAAGAAGCCTTTCCTTAAATCTGTTGCTTAATTTGGTTTGATCCCCAATTGCAATTTTTCTAGGTTGGTATTAACTGCTTTGTTGTTCTTTTTAATAAGTGTTTTGTGTTTGATTCCAAGATTTCTGTCATTTAAGTAGCAATTTATGATGCCAGGAGATATGGGTGTGTTGCTTATTTCACAGAAGCGCTAAAACAATTATTTAGCTGAGGACCATCTGGAAAACCCAAGAATATTCTTCATAATGACTCTCAAGTTGAAGTCTTCTGGCATGGTGTAGTTGGGGGAATTCTGTAATTGCCTGCCTCTCGTTAGACCATATTCACACCAGTGATCCTAACAGCTGCATGTTGATGCAAGGAGCAAGGCTGTCAGAAATTCAGAAAAATCAGTTCTCGTAGTGTCAGACCACCTTTCATTCTATTAGGGCTGGGTTTAGACAACCCAGCCCTCTGGTTAATGGCATTTTGCAGCCTCAAGGATGAAACAGGATTTCTGAAGGGGTTGGGCCAAAACCAGGGGCAGCAGGAGGAGTCAAGGGGGACTGCCAAACATTGAGGCAGGGCAGAAAGGTCAGTTAGGGAACTTTGATGGAGAGGAGTTGGTCTCGAAGGACAAGAGCAGTGTCTCCTCATGCCCCCTGTTCCTGTCCATCTTCCCATGGCCAGGACACCTTGCTCCAGAGCGGTCTTGTCTGATGAGACAGAGGGTCACCATCTTCTTCAGACAGCCACCCACCCCTCAGAGAAACACTCCTTTCTCCCACTCCCAGTGGGCCACCTCTGCATAGCTGCCACTGTGGAGGTGGAGAAAGGCGTGGGCCAGGACAGAGCTCCAGAAAGCAGGGATCTGGAGCCCCCTGATGATGGAAACAGTTATAAGATGTGCTGCTCCCTTGTCACCTTCACTCGTCTTAGGCTGCTCAGAGCAGCAGCACTGGGAGCAGAGACCTGCAGAGGTGGGAACAGGACACCCCTGCTCTGACCCCTGCAGGGCAGCCTCATCCCCTGCCACCACTCTGGGTCCTGCTCTGAGCCTGGTGAGGTGCCAGGGATGGCCCCATGCCTCACCTCGTGCTGTGCAGCTGTGATACCTTGTCTGAGCACAGCAGCAAGTACGTGATTGATAAATGTGGTCTAGGAACTTATTAAGCAATCACACTCCCAAGACCTTACGGCAAAATTAAATGTTTGTAATTAACTACGTTTTAAAGTCTTGGAACAGGGCCAGTTCCAAACTGCAAACCTGCTTGCTACTTGCTGGTTTGCTTTTCTCCTATTCTTTTCTTCCCTTTTGAATTCACAAGCTTTCTTTGAGCTGTGCTTCACATGACACCTACTTAACTTGCCTCTTCCTTCTTATCCAGGCATGAAGCAGCTCCCACTCCTGCAGAGCTGGTGGTCCAAAAGAAGCTTCCACACAAGGGACAGAAGGAGTCAATGTGCTTAAACCAACTCAGGAGTGGCCATGTCCAGGTGAGAACAGTGAAATGGGCACCACCTCAGCCCCTGACAGGTAGCTTTGGGTGCAGTTACCCAGTAGGTCATGACAGCAAAGCCTACCTTCACCACCAGCAGAAATGTACATTATGATGCAGCCTCAGTCCCCAGTTCACCCCAGCCTCAGTTGTTTATCAAGTCCTCTGAGCAGGATCTAGCCCTGTAATACCCCTACTGTTTGCACTGCTTGTCACAGAAAGATCCTGCTACCAGGTATCAGCAGTTCGACTATGCAAAAGAAGTACAAACCCAAGGCTTAGACTGCAAGCCCTTTGGGGATGGGGTTTGTTCTTTGCAGTCACACTGGGCTGCTCAGCAGGAAGCTGAAGCCCTGGGAGCCATGGGCTTCCCAGTCCAGGTGGCTGTGCTGTCAGGCTGGGTAGAGACACAGGGATAACCACGGGTGGCATGTGCTGTAGCTGTGCTGTGACATCCCAGAGCTGGGAAGGCTGGTCTGCCCAGCTCCATCCTTGACTCTGCTGATAGATGTAGTTACCCCTTCCAGACAGCTCTTGGAGGAGTTTTGTGAAGTGGGTGAGCTCAGGAAAATTCTCTGATCGGCATTTAAAAAAACCTGTGTATTTTTCCTGAAGTGCCCAGCACCCCCTCCAGGCTCTGTGCCAGGAGTTACAGGGCTGCTGCCTGGACTCCTTTGCTCCCTTTGGTAACCTGTTATCAGGGCACCCTTTGATAAGAGCAGCTCTCCAAACCCCAAGCACACTGTGGGGTGACCTTGCCATCTCCTTGGGAAGTCAGAACAAAGCAACAGGACCCCACAGACCACAGCATAGGTTCACAACCAGCCAAGCCTAGGGCCAATTCCCTCTCCCTGGGCAGCACAAGCATCCTCATCCTGGCCCAAAGGGTGCTCACACAGCACTCCAGCAGCCCAGGAGGCCAAATGCCAGTGGTACAGCAGCTCAGCATGCTCCTGGCCTTGGCAAAAGCCTCATGACTGCAGAAATGAAACCTTCAGAGGACAAACTCCACAAACGCATCATGCTCCGTGCCACGGCAAAAGCTGAGGAGTAAGAACTGTGCACTGAGCTGTCTTTGTCACCAAGGGAGATAGTCCTAGGTTGCACAATACTAAGTGGTAATTAATGCGCAAGGAAGAAATGAGCTCAAGCTGTGACTTTTGGAGCTAGATGCAAATAATCTTAAACTAGAGGGTTTTGCCAAATATAGTGAGATTATCATCTAAGAAAAATGTGTTAGTAGTATATGAGCCAACCATAAAGTACACTTTGTTTCTCTCAGTTATAAAATAAGTTCTCATGGTGCAAATAAATACCAAGGGCAAACATGAGCCGTTTGAAATAACTTCAGCAGCCTAAAAACAAGGTGCATAGGCTCCCTCTACAGTCAGTTCTTAGATGTGTAGCTCTCAGTGCTGACCTGAAGAGCTGAGATCCCAAGCTCCAGCTGCTATTAGCAGCTCTGGGTGCACAGATCTGCCGTGAAGCACCACTGAAGGCTCCTGTTCCACGTGTGGATAGATATATATATATATCCAGATGCTACATGTAACTAGTGCTACATGTTCAGCTTTTACATGGCTGGCATTAGCCCAGGGGAAACCCTACCAAAAACTACATGGTGGATGGTTTTTCCATCACCACAGGGACATCCTGCTTCTTCCCTCTTCTTTCCCAGCAGATTGAGCCATGTGATCCTGTGCCTCCCTTTGTGCTGAGTTTTCCTCACCCCTTCACTGAGCCCCTACCTACTGCAGATAGGACTGGCCTCTGTCTACTTAGCAAGCTGATTCAATTTATGGTGTACAGGCCAACAAGTGCCACAACAGGCTGTAGGAAAGGGGATGGGGCCTTTGCACCAAGAAACCCTACTGGCTCAGCCTGGCTGAAGTACCTGCACCCCAATGCCCAGGCAGGGCACCTCAGTGGGTGCATGATTTGCTGTTTGCATGGATGTTTCCAGTGGTTCTCCAGCACATTCCTCTGAATCAAGCATGTCCTGCTCAGGTACATAGTAGCATGTGATTATGACAGAGAGCATGCTCAGAGCTCCCTGTCATAAGTCTGTGTTCTTGATATATTCATAGGAAACAGAGCTATGAAAAGATCCAAATACACAGGTAAGTACTGAACCAAAATCATCACTAAGTGACAAGGACGAAAGAATGACTCACTAGAAGAAAATCAATGCAGAAAGGTTTGTAGGACAACATGTCAGCATGCTCCTGATGGGAAAGTCTGAGGGGAAAAGTCTGCCTAAGGCACCTCTAGCAAACTATTTTAGCCTAAATTCTCAAAGATCTGAAAATGAGTTTCTCTGAAAAGCTAACCCGCTAGATCCCTCTGCCTCAGTTTCTCAGTCTTCATGAGTGATTTCATGAGAAGATGCTTTCACATCTTTGAATTGGGGCTATTGTTTGGCAGCCAACAGCTATTTATACAATCATTATCAGTATGCCTTTCATCTATAAGTTTTTTACAGGAGTGTGGTAGGCTTGGCTTTGTTCACATTTCACCAACCCTTTGAGCCTACATCTAAAGCTCAGGAAGGTCAGAGTACAGGAACGTTCACCCCAGCTTCTGAAGGCTGACTTGTTTTAAAGCAGTCATGGTAATGCTTCACTACTGCAGACTGAAGGGATTACTGATTATACCCAGCAAACCTGTCACACTTGACAGTGTCTCATGAACCTGCCACTGCAGAGTGATATGGGTCTTCTGTCAGGGGCAGAGGTGCCCTCTGCTAACAGAGCTGCTCTGGCTTTCTTCCCTTTTCCCACCTGGCTGAATTACCTGCTGTGTGCTGACTGATGCTGTGCTGCATCTGTGCTAATAAATGGGAAGGCTGGAGGCAATGGCTCACCTCTGTATACACCATCCCCGCTCAGGGTGATCTTTTCCCTCCTGACTACCAGAAACAGCCTGCCTGATATCACCTCCCCAGACCTGCCTGGGTGTGGAGAGGTGCTAACAGGAGTCAGGCAAAACAGTACTGGGGAGGGTGGTGAAGGTGAAGCACTGCGGCTGTGAGACAGTGCTTGAGCCCACGCACAGTCGTGTTTAGTTTTTCAGTACAGGTGTCACCCTGGCAAGCCTCCATTCACATGCACTCAGATCCACCAGTAGAACTGCATGCATGCTCCCTGCCTGCTCTGTCCCCAGCAAAGTGGAAAAAAAACACACTAAAAACATCTTAAAGACATCATGCTCAGGGATATCCAGGTGACAAGAGTCACCTGCCTTCATATTGGTGGGATGGACCACTCCGTTCCCCGAAGGCTGGTGAGACCATACATGGAGAGAGTCTGGTCAGGATTATTCAAGGGCAGCTTGGATGACAGTAGCCAAAACCTCTGGACATCCTGCAATATGTAAAACTACTCATGGTCACTCCCACTGTAGGACAACACTTTGCTTCCTGGCAATTAAAGAAAATAGGTGACAGCGAAGGTTTTCTGGAAGAAATAACATTGATCATAATCAGAGATACAACCTTCTGCCAGCATAACTGGCATATGAATACCACATTTACAGCTCTCTTCTTGCTTTCTGCAGCATGAAACTACAGTAGGCAGAATCAGGAAAGGGAGTAAAGCAGATTTCTAGAGTTTATGCACTTCTTGTTGCGCTTAATTCCGTTTCGGCTGGGTCAGGTTTAGCTGTTAACCACCGCATCAAATATGTGCACTGCTGAGTAGTCTGTGTGCAGGAGGGTGCAAGGTTTAAAAGCTGCAGGTGCAGTGAGCTCCTTGAACATTAACAGGGGGAATAGTCCCTTCTCTGCTTCTAATGAAACCAGACTGAACAGAGATAGCTGAACTCTTCAGCTGTACACAGTCAAAGGGCTGGTCTTTTCTTATCTGCAAAAGATGTTTATGGCAAAGGAGCAGTCCTGTTTGTGTTCGTGACATTTCCTAGGAATGCCAGTCATTGTAACTCAAGAGCACCTGTTTTTCATAGCTCTTTTAAATATTATATTATTTATCACCTCTGTTTTCCTCATTATTTAGTTTTGTGCTTCATAAAACTCAGAGAGGTCACGGAGTGCTCCTCAGAGGAAAACTAACCCAGGGATAGCAGTCTGCTCAGAGGTTCCCTTCAGAAGCACTAACCAAGCTACAGAGTCTTTGTCTGGCTTAGAAAGATATCCAGATGACAGAAAGGTGGCAGAAACTTTTCAGGCAGATATTGTTGCCCATAGATGTTTTTATCCAAATCCACACTTTTGATGTTCAGCTGCACTGAACTTCTTCCAGTCCTCCATCATTGGAGGAAATGGGGAACAATATGAAAGGATCTTAAGCAATCATGGCCATGGGAACACGACATTAATCACCCTCTCAAGTAAGGAGGATGAGGATATCTCCATTGCTTAATCACACATTTACACATTAGCGTTGTCTAATAAATTCTCATTAAATAGCTGCAAACTGTCTGTGAGATGGGGCTGTATCTTGCAGCAGCCTCTACCCTCTGCCTCCCCAGGATGCAGGGCAGGGCAGGAGGCAGAGGGCAGGATGGGCATGCAAGGGCTGGTGATCAATCTCAGGGCCACTCTCAGTTCCCTGAGTGTGGGTCAGCTGCATGTGAACGCCTGCAAGCTCAGTTTGGTCACCTTTGACTCAGAGGCCCCAGCTCATACTGCAGTGACTGGTCTGCTTCTCATTTGAGGCACAGCACCATTCTTTAACCACTAAGTAGCTGAAAGAAAACTGCCCTGCTGCGATTTTGCTGTATAGTTTTCTCCTACTCCCTCAAAAGAGCATACAAGCAGTCATCTATGTCCACTGCAAATGTAAGATTCTCCAGTTGTATATGCACATGAGGAAAAGGATCATATTGCTTTAGTAGTATTTCTGGCCTCTGAAAATACTGGACAGAGTAATTACTACCTGCCCCATACTGTGCACTGGCAGATTCTCAATGACAGACTGAAATGGCCATAAGCTAAGACTCCAGATCTTGCATTTCAAGTGTGTCATATATAAAACAAATTAACAACAGAAGCCAAAAAGAGGAGCCAAACTGTGTTTAGAAACGGCATTTAAGAAACAAAGGTTGTGAGGCGTGACTTGACAATTGACAAAGTTAACTAATTATATGTTTGTGAGTTTAAAGCAAACACCTCAGCTTTTATTTAAGCATGCAGTGACAGCTAAAGCCCTGGAAAGCAGCTGAGGTAGATACTTTCATGATTTGTGACACACAAAGATGCCAGCCCCGGATGATATTTTAGAGCAGGCTGAAGAATTTGACTTCTTTCGGAAGAAAGCCTTCTTCCTCTTATGCCTGCTGTCTGCTACTTTTGCTCTCACTTTATGCAAGGATTTTTTTTTTTTCCCTGGGATTCACCCCTTTACAGTATCTAAACCAGATAATCTAGAATATGAAAACCAATGCAAACCACTTCTAATAGTCTTAAAGCCATGTAGAGAGCTGAAGTATAGGAATGACCTCCAAACAAATCTCTTCTACTTCCCCTCCACTGCTGAATCTGTATTAGCTACACCTAAACTGTGCCTAGCAGATGTTGTGTAACTCTATCTTAAAAAAGTGCATTGCTGGATACTTCACAGCATCCATGGGTAGGGCATTCATATTTCCTTGCTTCATTATCATCACTGTGACAAAGCAAGTCCATCTCATTTTCCCTTGGGACAGATGGGCTGGGGCAGAAAAGAGCACTCCAGCTGTCCTCCACACCAGGGAAACCGAGCTGAGCTCTTTGGTATGGCCGCAGCAAACTCATCTGGGTTAGAAAAAGACTAAATAACCAGCCAAACACATCCCTGCTTCTCTCTGGGCTGAAGGCTAATTACACTTGAGTGTAATAAATTCAGCTGTAGAGAAGTTATTACCAATTTGTCCTCCTCCCTTTGCTGGGTGTGTCCTGACAACCTGTTAATTGTAAATCAAAAGCAAGTTTCCAAGTACCCATTCCCTTCAGAGAAAAGCCAGCCAAATCCTGGGCCTTTTGCCCGTGCTAATGAGGTGAGTGATACCCCAGCTCCTGCCTCCACCCCAGCAGGGCTCATGGCAGCACCTCCATCTCTTTCATCTAGTACTGCTTTTGCAGCAGGGAAATGCATGGTTTGAGACAGGTCTTGACATCTGGGAAGGAGACAATGCTCCAAGTGTCCTCCAAATTTCAAGCAGATGGGTGATGACAAGAGGATGAGGTTTTTCTGGACTTCTTATTTGTTCTTTCAGAGTTTTCCTCCCTTTCTCGCTCTCCTTATGTGTCATTATGCAACCATTGTCCAGGGTGTAACTTTCACGAGGTTGGGGAAAATCCAAACAAGATGTATTGCAGATGTCAGCCTAAGAGGACAGAGGGTTTCTTTCCCTCTGTCTCCTAGTTGATGCCATTGGTTTCCCTTGCTTCTCAAACAGCCATGGTTTGTGGGGAATGCCCCTGAGCTTCTAAATGTGTTTGCCCTTACTGTTTAATCAGGTGTGCGAGGACCCCTGGAAGCTGGACCTCTTCCATCTGTGTGTAAATGCTGGGGTTTTTATTGGCTCCATGAGCATTGGCCACATAGCAAACAGGTGGGTGGTGTGTAGACAGGTATGAGATCAACTCTTCCCTCTGGTTATTTGCTTTCTGACGTTGTTGAACAACATTCATAATTCAGAAAGAAAATAAATGCAGCCAAAACCTGATTGAAAAGGTCTGTGTGCTACTTAAAAGGGAGATGGGTGGTGCTTTCTAAGGGCCTACTTTCAAAGGCTGCTGTGACCCAAGAATCCACAAAAATGCCAAGGTATCGCTCCATCTTTTACAACCCTGAGGAATTCACACAAGTGAAGAGATGTTGTTTTCTCTCACAGGTGCAAACTGCAATGCAAGCTCAGGGTCCAAGATGAAATTTTAACTCTTGCACCAAGAACTATTTGCTCATCTTTTCGATAAATTTGTTTCACATTAATTTTAACAGTATCCAGATGGCCATAAATCAGTTTCAAATAGGAGAGCTTGTCTCAGATACAGAAATAGAAGCAGTTGTTTCTTCCTAAATTTTATTTGACCCTCCTTTTTCTCAGCTGAGTCTGTATTTAATCAGTTCTAGACATTACTGTCCCTCATCTCCTCTTTTCCATCACAATTATCATTGTGCCATATATCTGCCCAGGGGATTGTTTTATTAGGTTAGATTCTGAACAAATTTAGTGCTTTGTAGCTGATCTGCCTCTGCATATTTACCAAATTTTTCAATAAAATAACAAGGGAGGATGAGACTGGAATTTGAAGAAATGGAGGTAACAGGGAGTGAACAATCCTTCTCGAGATCCAGTCTGTCTTGAATTTCTTTTTTTTACTTTGTATTCTCAATAGCCTTTTCCTCCCAAGACTGCCCCAATATTGTCTCTGTTGAACAGATATTGCTATTGTTCCCTCTTTTGCCCTGTCCCACTCCTCCGAGGGGGAAGGTCTATGGGAAGGGGCACAGCCATCCCCATGAGCACTCCTGCAATGTCACAAAATTAGGATGGGGCTGTGTTTGTCTCATTGGTCCCTGCTCCCTAGTTTCGGTGCAGGCAAACACACCATCAGGCTGTGCAGAAAAATCTGCTTGTGAAGAAGCTCATCCATGCACAGATTGGACAGCTTGCTTTTCCATCCTCATTAAGTCATTACCATACTGCCAATGAGCCAGACCAGCTTTTTTAGAAGCTTTCTGCTTAAATGGACTTCTCATCAGTAGATAGTGATTTATTGAAGTAACTCTTTGCAGCCACAGCTTGTGTGTGGCTACACCTTACGCAAAAGAAATTCTCAGGTGAAAGACATCTAATGGCTACAGCAGTACCACAAAAATCCTACATCCAGTCTTCTGTCCTGGGATGGAGTTCTCTGTCTGATTCCAAGAACAAAAGCAGACAGACATGACAATTTCAGCTTTTCTTCATATGCATTTTGGACGATCTTTGTCTTGTTTTTAATCAGAAACATTTGTCGCCTCCCTCATCCTCTCATTCCCTTAAATCCAAGTTCTTGTTTTCTGACTAATCTCCTAGTAAACTTGAAAGCATTCCATCCTTTTTCCCAGAACTGAAGGTTGGGTGGTGATGCACCCTCATCCAGGCATAACAGGACATGAAATAGCAGAGAGCAGGTTCCATGATTGTCAGAAGCACCACTCTTCAGATCCCACCTGATCCAGGGACTGGCCAGCAAGGAGCCTGGCTCACAGGCTGTGTCCCCAGTCATGCAGTTTGCAATTGCACCTTCAGGGCAGGGACCCCTGTTTAGCACCAGGGCTGACCCTCACTGATGCCATCTGATTTTCAAAGCCCTGTGTGCAAGAAGAGCAGTCTTCCTGAGCCAGAAGCATTTTTGCTTCACTCCCTCATGGACCATCCTGCAAATTTTTATTTTTTTTTATTTGCCTCCTGAACACTTTCATGTTTCTGGTGTCCCAGGGTATCTGGCAGCAGCAACTCACGTGGCATAAGTGGGAAATTCATGAAGGAACAACTTTTGCTTCTTATAAAACTAAAAATCTCTTTGGGCTGCTCACTCACAGCTCAATTGTGTAGCAAGCAGGAGTGCAGCCATGAGCCCAACACACTTCCTCCAAGCTGCACCTGCCTCTGCACAAAAGTAACATAGAGGCAGTATCTGAGTTACTGTCACAATTCCCTCTACCTGCCTTAAAATCCTGGTGCTGTTGGTTGGTCTCTAATTCAGCTCCCACCACCCAGCAGTGAGCACACTGCAGAGCTCACTGAGGGAGCCAAGGCATCCACGAGCCCCTTTTCCCTCCCAGTTTTGCTCCTCTTCTCCCAGAGAAATACGTACAAAAAATAAACACGTCTAAGCCCAGGCTTTAAGATTTGGCATTCCAGAATCTGACAGGATGTTAGGCAAGCTGGAAAATGAAAAAAGGAAGACAATGAGGAGTTGGAGGCAGTGAATCCTCCGGACGTGTTGGGCTGTGTACAACTGCATCAACATTCGGGATCAGTGACGGGGAAGGGGCAGAAAGCCCCATCACAGACACCCCCTGGGACCAGCACAAACAGCAACAGGACACTCTGCCCTGCATATTAAAGCTCATTAAAGTTTGTGTTTATGCATTAATGTTTTCCTAATGCCCTGAGCTTGATTATTTACATGGCCAAACTCCCAAACATCTGTCAGAAATAAGGACTGAGGCAGGGGGAAAGATAAGCCAAAAAAGGATGTGACTTGTAAAGTAGTTTTCCCTCCATAGCATGGTGGAAAATCACTGCTGTAGTGCCTTTGAAGGTTGAAGAGTCCTCTCCACAGCTCTTGGGAAGCTGTGACTCACATCATGTTCATCAACTTATATTTATTCTCTGGATCAGTTCTAGTTGTGGAAGAAGGCCCAATTTCTTAATCTTTTGAAATATTATGGATGTAGCATGACACAGTGATGTAGAGTAGGGAGGGGATAGGAGCACAAAAGTGTCCGAACAACAGCCATGCTTGCATGTTGGCATTTGGATTTAGGTGCTGACAGCAGAGGACAAGAACAGTGCTTAGAAAGGTGCAGCCCTTGGCCACAAGATCATCTGCCCATCAGATGATGCCATGGAGAACACCAGAAAATCTGTAAAAGCAAAGATGGTTGGGGAAAACCCAGTTGATGAAGGCTGCTGGGTATCCCAAATTATGGAGCTTTTATGTTCCCTTCAGGCACAGTTGATATAAAATCCAGGTTTAAGTAATTAGGTGAGGGGCAGGGTCTTCTTAAGGAGTCAGTGCCACTTCCATTAACCTGGTCCTGTTTACTTGCTCCCAGGCTCCTTGCCAGAGTCAGACAGTGCTTGGTCCTGAAGTGCAGCTTCCCAAGCTCCAGGGACAGGCCTGGCACTGGTTATGCTCCAGCAGCCCCAGGAGCAGACAGGCTTCAGCTGCTCTCAAGGGGAAGGGAAGCTGCCAGACTGTGTTACCTGAGGCAGGAGGTGAGCTGCGCTCACAGCCTGGGGGTGACACACTCCTGCCACTCCCCAGGACACCATGCTGCTGCTCCCCATGCCGAGAGCAGCCGTGTGCAGCTGGACCAGCTGGTACAGCTCTTTGACTTCCCAGCCCCAGGAAGCCATCCATGAATGGGCAAAGTCACCAGCAAAGAAATGAAGGAAGGACATTTGCCCTTGAGTTTATTAAGCTGCCACCAGAATCAGATGCCACTATCACATGTAGGTGACTGCAAAGCAAAGGCCAGAGCCTGCCACCACTGTAGCTCCTGCTGTGGCAGTAGCAGTAGTTATGGGAATAAATGCCAGTGTGATGGGCAAGGATCTTGGGACTCAGCTTTTACAGTTATTCACTTACTCATCTCAGTCTTTGCTTTGCTTGACTTGTTGCTACTGCCCCCATTTTCTATCTGCAGAGTTTTTAACAGGTTTTGTATCAAAGAACTGTAAGTCAGAAGTTCTGACAGATTTTTTTAGTGCAGAGCAGAGATATGTTTGCAACCACAGCAGGACATCAGCTCTACCAGACACATCATTACACCCTCACTGTTCCTCCTGCCCTCTCAGGACAAGCTTATTCCCCTCTGATCCTGAAGCAAATACTAGTTTTGCAACTGCAAAAAGTCATGGGGCCAAAGTCATGTCATTCCTGATATGTCCCTACTCTTCTCAGGGCAACCTTGCCATGGCCCTGCCTCTCTGGACAACATGCTTCCCTGCCTTGGAGGCCCTCATGGCAACACTGAACATCAACTGAGGCCCAGGGCAGTTGAAAGCAGGTGCAAGGTCACTGGGATGCAATCCTGGGGGGATTTCACCCTGCCTGCTGGAGTCCAGCAGTGTCTTGTTCAGCTGGGAGTTCTCTCCCTGCAGCTGATCATCAGTGGGCAGAGGTATCCTGTACCCTGCTCACAGTATCCCTATGGAAAACCAGTGTTTTCCAGCAGACAGGGAGCAGCCACACAAACAGAGAAGGGGAGCCATAGAACCATTGTCCCTGATTTGCCCTGCAACAGTAGGTATGCTACACTCGCTCAACAGGATGAACTAGGAAATTTCTGAAGGTGCTGGATGTTTCCTGGAAGACCCAGTGCTGTTCCTGATTCTCCTTGATGCACAGGACCTTTGGTCAGGGTCCTGCAAGTCCCCTGACCCCAGCTCACTCCAGAGGAATGCCCCTGCAGGGCACATGTATAGTGCTATTACCTTATGATGGATTATGAGTGTTTGTCCTATGCACTCTTTCCCATGCTCTGGAGTTGCCACATGCCCATCCTTGTGAGTAGCCAATAAAATAGGAGAAAATAAAATCAATTTTCTAAAAACTCTGTGCAAGTTGTCGCACAATTGAACCTTGTTTGTAGTTACCTTGATTCTACAGTGGAGATAAATCTCATATTATGCTGCCTCTTAAGAAAAACCAACAAAGTCAGACTTTATGGAGACTTTCAAAGTTTTGTTGGTATGGATCCCACCATACTTAAGGTAAAACTTCTTGAAGTCCATGTTGAAGCCCACACAGCCAGTACAAAAATTTCCCAGCCCTAAAATATGTTTCTCTTAGTGTACAGAGGGGGAAGCAGCTATGCAGCAATAGGGTCAATCCCATCAGAAAACCCTAAACACTGTAAATAAAGGATATGCGTAGAAATTGAAATAAGAGAGGCAAGACTTTTGAGAGAGTATTTATTCTAAGTGGCATTTCCGTGCTGCTGCCCTAAAGCAGAGTACTCAGCAGGAGTTATGCCTTCTTCAGCCATGTGCTACTTCTGATCCTTGGACATGGAGATAGATTTTGGCCTTTGGAGCACTTTGCCTGCAAAAGTAATAAGACATGAACATCAACCAGGAATGAAGGTGTTCAGGGAGCATCTAACTTCAAGTTCTTCACCTGCTCTGCCTTGGCCCCAAGAAAATGATCATATATATTCCCTTAGGTTTGCTCTGGCTCCTCAGCAGGTCCTGGTGCTTCACGCACCACATGTGAAGCTGCTATCAAGACTGCCCTTTTTCTGTTCAATTGTTAAGGGTTTTAACACAAATACAATTTATAATGGTGTTGCAGCACATTTGAGAGACTAGTGCAGCTATTCACAGGCCTAGGCTACTTGTTTTCCAGATGCCTAGGTAGACATGGGGTAAAAGGAGTCTGGAATCTGTCCAGTGAGTCTGGAAATTACCCAGAAACTTCTTGGCAACCAGGAAGGCAGCTGAGTAACTCCTGGGATTCCTTCTGGACAGGGAGTTTGCCCAATTTCAAGTGAAAACCGCTACAAGTTCATCATCATGACTCACCTGTGAAAGTTTTCAACATCCTCCACAGTCTCAGGCAAAACTCTTCCTTTAGTTTCAGGCAGAAGCAGCACCAATCCACCCGCAATCAAACCAAACACAGCTTCAAAACAGAGGCACAAAGAGCTTGTAAGCATTTATCAACCACTTGCTACTGCCAGACAGAACGGACCTGTCAATGGCATTTTATTTTGTTCTTCATACAAGGTGTGCACCTCACGTCTCCATAGGCAAAAGTGCCATGCTGGTGCAAAAATGGAGAATGTGGCTGCCCTGTGGAGACAGCACCAAGCCAAGTCCTCTTGTGGGTTATGCATGAGCTAGGACACCTCAAACTGGACAGATCCTTCCTTAACAGAGGAAAGAACTCCTTTTAGTGCTAGAGCATGCCAGGAATCACATTCCATCTTTATGCTATTCACATAATATTAGAAAGTGAATACTCAATATATTATCTTCTAAGCAATATGATAAAATTCTCCTCTGATAATTTTTTAATTCAGTTTGTACATGTTTGGCATGTATTTTAATTCCACTAAGAGCCCTTCTGGATGTCCTGTCTGTTAAAATCTGCATATTGCCATTCAAGGTATTTTTCTATAATTATTGTGCTGACCTAAAGATTCATAAAAGCATTGCAGACCCTGACCAGAGAGCTCAGGTCACTAGCCTGCAAAACTTATCTTGCATTTATTTACCAGCCACTTTCCAAAGAGCTGGAGAAGAGTCAGTTAAAGTGTCGGAAACGTTGAAGCATAAGAGCCATAACTGTACTCCATTAAATAGGCAATTACATGAAATTCTAGGGTTTGACTGCTGGACAGAGACAATGTAACTCACAAAAGAGCAGTAAATCACCTTTAAACCCATCAAATATTAAGCTCATCAACATTTTTCTGAGCTCTTTGCCATCTGTCAAATGTGTATTCGACTCTAACTTTCTTTAAAATGCAAGGAGAAATCATAGGGGCAAGGGAGACATGAGTGCACAAACAAGTTCCAGCGTGTCATAAACTGAAGGCTGGGGCCTTGCAGAGAGCAAGGGGCTTCTGCTGAACTTGAAGCAGCTGGCTTTTCCTTCCCTTTGGAGCTTGGGTCCCCCACTGGACCCTGGAAGGGGCCAGCAAGGAGGTAAGGGGACACTTACTGAAGACAATCAGTGGCAAATTGTGCCAGATCTCCGCCAGTCTGTAGACAATGAATGGGACGATGACTCCGCCAATATCACACAAAGAGGAGCAAACCATCACCCCGAGATTCCTGGTTTGACAGCAAAGGGATCGTGTTAGTGTCAAAGTCCTGCTGCTGGAAGTACATGGATCACAACCCTCACCCTCACAGATCCAGGCACTGTGTGGAACGTCAGATCCCCCACCCACCCTGGTTCTCCTAAATCTTCCCTTCATTTCAGTCATGTGAGTTTCACCTTGTCCAAAAGAACATTTCTTTTCTTTATTAAGCTACCTTTTTAAAGCATTTTAGCTTTAATTGTGCTTCACCTACTTTATATTCAACAGTACCTGTGTAGTTCTGACAGGTTTAAGTTATTTGAGGATAACTTAATTTAGCATAAAATATAACATACACATCAGCCTCAACTATTTGTTTCCGGGCCAAATGCCTGCTGGCGAGAGGATGCACCTACCTGATATAAGTTGGATACAGTTCTGTGTTTACAAAGCAAACCATTTCAAAAGCCATTGTAATTCCCATTCTCCCAACGCAAGCAGTAATCACTTTTAACCAATGTATGTCTGCAGAGAAAATACATTCAACACGTTTAAAAGCATCCCAATGATTGAGCAGGTGTCAATTAAGTCAACAGTGTTATTTTGTGGGAACTCTGGTCCCGTGTCCGTTGATGTTTTTAAGGGACCTTGTTTCACCCGTGTGAGTGAGGGAATGGGAACAGCGAGGACCATGTGAGCAGCAGCAAAGGGACCCTCACAAAGCAGCATGGAGGCTCCAGAGGACAGGGTGGGAAGCCCTGGAAGGCTTCATTCAGGTGACTTACCCTCTGGGATGAGGGCTGTGGCAAGGCAGGCGGCCCCAGCCACCAGGTTTGACACGGCCCAGGGGTAGCGCCGCCCGACACGGTCAATAGTGACGATGATGATGAAGGCAGCTGGGAACTCAACAAGTGCAGAATAGAGGAAATCCAGATACATGTTGTCAGCAGCCATTCCCATGTGCATGATGAGCCCCTGGTAGAGGACGGAGCTCGTGAACCTGAGCAGAGAAGAGCATCCTGGATTTGTTATAGAGCAAGAGGACAGACATCCGTAACAGACATCCTGAACATAATTTCCAAATCCAGAGGCCCAAAACCAGCTCTCTAGCATTATGTTCTTACCAGTTGTACATCAATATGAGTGTGTTTTTTCTTATCTGTGGTGTCCTGAAAAGGTCCATCAGTGAGGGATTCTGCTTTCCACAATCTTCCTCTTCAAATTTAATATCCTATGGAAGAGCCGGTACATAGTACATTAAATTTCTCTGGGAGGAACTGATGCAAGGTACTGTCATGATGCATACTTACATGCACAAGCAAACCCTGAGCTCACCTTAAAATCGGAAGGCATCTTCTTCTGATTTTTTTTAGCCATATCTCTGACAATTTTCATAGCTTTGTCATTTTTTCCTTGAGATATCAGCCACCTGGGAGACTCTGGGAGGCACCTACAATGTGAGTGGATGCCATTATACAACAAAACATAAAGCCTATACAGCCTACCTCTTCTCCAGTGAGTGGAGACTTTGGAGGGATTGAATAGAGGTAGATGGAATATTTTTTTTTTTTTTGGTTGTGTGCCACTTCCCACTCCCCCAGTCAGGAAAAGTAGTATATCCCATGGCTGAGATTGGAAGAGGAACAGTTGAGGTAGTGGTTTTAGTCAAAGAGGAGTTTACTAAGGATCAATCAGGGAGGAGCTTTGAGTGAGAATAGTGCTCTCATCTTATCCAGCCCATTCAGCACAAATCAACTCCTCTTAGGGAGCCATTTTTCACTTCTGCCAATACAGGTTAAGAAGTACTAATTAAGTTAGAACTGGCTTACCACTTCAAAAATATGGAAGAAGGAAGGCAACAAATTTCTTTCTACTATTCCTAACCTCTTGACCCATCCAGACAAGTTCTCAAATCCAAAGCACTCAAACAAAAATATATCAATTAAAAAGAGAGAAGAGAAAGTAAAATGAAGGAGTGCCCAAGTGCTTTTTTTCGGTTGGACCACAAAAAATTGCAACTTTTCTGCCTTAAAAGAACATGCTAACAACCTGTTACAGTTATGTTAGCATTAGACAATCTGTCAATAACCATATTTTCAGTGTAAGACCAACTAAGTTATGCCAAGGCACTTATTTTCATTTATGAATTGATTAAAGAAAATAATAAATTATACTAATCCAATTCCGCCCCAATGTTTTTCCAAGCGGTCTGTTTTTTAAACACAAGGTCAGGTGAGGTGCACAGGCTAGGATTCAGCAAGATCTCAGTTGCTGAGGGGTCCTATTTCCCTCTCCTTTTGCTGGGAGCCTCCTCTTCGCACCAAGAAGTGCGCACGCCGGAAAGGAGCAGCCAGTCTCTCTCAGTATCGAGCCTTGGGAAGCAGGAGAAGCCGGGTTTTTTGGGTCACGGGCAACATGACCCAAACACAACACGAGGTACAACCAAAGGGCACCTACCAGTAGTAGAGCAGGAGGAAGCAGGTGGGCAGGGTGACAGCGAGCTGCAGCCAGCGCCAGTGAGGGATGGCGTAAGCGATGGCATCGAAGAGCAGGAGCCCGACGGAGAAAGCCGCCTGGTAGAGGATCCCCACCGTCCTGCGGTACTGCGGGCCCACCACTTCCGTCACTGCAAACGTGCACAGGGACAGGTGAGCACCGTGGGGCCCCATGCAGCGGAAACCAGCCAGGGGGATGCCAGAGGACCAGTGCTATGGTAACGCCTTGGAGAGACCTTGGTGACCATGGGCTTCCCGGCATGATGCCTCCAGACAAAAGCCCCCGGCTCGCTTTTCTGGCCCCCAAGCTGCAGCAGAGAAGAACACACTGCTGCTGGCCGTGCATTGGCCTAAGGCATCCAGGAATGCCTCTGCTGCAGAGGTCTCAGAGTAAATCAAGCATTTGTCGAAGTGCACAGGTGGATTTTGTTGTGAAATCTAATGCCAATGTACGTCATGTCTCCAACCCAACAGCAAAGCTCAATATTTTGTTTCTGAAGCACAGGTTTTCAGCCTGCCTCTCACTCCGAGTACATAAGGAAAACCTGGATCACAGGATGGCACAGAGCTCCCAGGCCAGGGTGGGATCACTGTTCGTCGGCACTTTGCAATTCCACACCACAGCAGAGACCCACACATTGAGTCTTGTTGATACAGAGTTAGAAGTAACTATTCCAGCAGACAGGCACAAGCACACTCAACATTTTGTGTCCAGTTTGTGACTTCAAGAAAGCAAACTCATTAGCAAAAGACCAGTAAGGAACTAATTAGCAGCTAAATGAACTGCTGAGTTTTGGAACCACAAGTTAGCTAATGTTGCTCAGCCCAATGATGCACAAAGACATCTCCTCAGGCTCGGCAGGACTGAGCCAGAAGCAGCTGAAGGGTAGACAAGTGCCCCAGCAGAGCAGGATAACAAGGTGGTTCTGTCTTTATATCCTTCCCTGGACATTCAGTATTGTCCCCCTTAGGGAGAAGAAACAAATTTAAGGGAGCTTTGGGGCTGGTTCAGGATCTTCTTTATAAGAGAGTTTCAAGAGAATCCAGGAGTAACAAGATGTAACAGATAGAAAACATCAGACTGGGGCAAATCATTGTCCTGAAAAGGACTTCATGCTCTAAAATGGCTTGAAATTCCCCAGTAGAGGGAAGGAAGATTTCGTATGTGCTAGGAAAAGATTTAAGAGGCCAAGCACGCATCCAGAAATGCATGAGAAGGAATAATTGTGTCTTAGCAGAAGACAGTCTGGACCGTGGGATATTTTATTTATAAATGCTTTTATTTTATTTCTATCAGACATCTGGATAACTGAATTAGCAAGATGCCCACAGCGAAAGACTTAATGGAAGTTTAGGGAACTGACTTTTGCATTTTTGCCACTATCACAATGAACTGCATCTTTCAGAGATATTCGGTAGAGACACCTGCCACCCTAACCCAGTTAAGGTTCTATTGGTCAGCTTTTAAAATTGTTATGCTTGCAGTTGGGTATTTTGGACAAGAGATTGAACTCCACTCCAGAAAAATCAGAGAAGTCCCAGGCAGCTCTACCCTGAACCAGAAAGTGGTCCTGAGGTGGCCCCAGAGCCAGCCTGGCCGCACAGCTGTGCCTCACCAGCAGCCAGAGCTGGTGCAGGGCACTGGGAGAGGCACCCACACAGGCTGGCTCCTTCGTGGCCTCTGCTCAGCCCCGTGGACACCCACAGGTGCACAAACACCTTGTGTTTTTATCAGCAAGTATGTGCTGTTCTTCAGTTATTTTTAGGTTCTGAAGCCTCTGTTTGCCCTTTAATGCTCCTTGTGTCATAAAAATGTCTCAAGGTTTCCCCACCCTCTGCCGGCTTCTTGAATGGCCTCCTCTGTCACCATCCCGTCTGTGCCTGGGCCAGAGGGGCTGTGTCTGCCTGGTCACCTTCCCCAGCCAGAGCCTGATGGAAGGAAGAAGAGCCATGGGGCCCAGACAGATCTGCAAAGGTGAGCTGTACCACAGGGGAAAGCCTAACTCGAGGTAAGAGCCCTAATATATACCACCACTTGCTCGAGCTTTGAAGGCTACCGTTGTTTCTCCCTAATGGCAGCGCCTGAAAACCCTGAGAAGTCAAAGAGGGAGAAAAGTCCTTAATGAAACACCATGGGAGGCATTTTTAAATGGCTTTTTTTTCCAAGTTTTTTTTGGAGCTGAGTTTTGTTCCTTCATCTTCTGCAGCTAATCTTGCTGTCCTGGGAGAAGGTCCTGAACTCACCCAGGATGTAGCCTGCAGTCCAGCAGCCCTTGCTGACCAGCCCTTGCAAGAACCGGATGATGACTATCCACAGGTAGGTGGGCACGAAGACCAGGAGGATTCCACACACAACATTTGCAAGAATTGTTGTTAAAAGGCAAAATTTACGGCCAAACCTGGATTGGAAATAAAAGGCATGAAGCAAACCACTAGTCATGGAAGCATTTTAAACTAGTAAGAGCTTTGTGTATCCTCAGGGGAGAAAATCCAATTTTGCTATGCAAAATAGAGACATGCTTTTTTTCTTTGCCCATTACTCACTTACCTGCTTTTCTATGCCATGAGAAGTTACTGTGCCAGTTGCTCAGCAATTCCACAAAAACTTTCAGGAAAAAAAGAATCATCCCATGTTTACATATATTACATTGGGACTGAAAAATAAGCATGGGTTAATATTACGATTCTGATATTTCCACATGCATCAAATTTATAAGGGATTTATTTACAACAACCTTAACCTTTAAAACACTAGCAACGTATGGATCTACTCCTGAGTGGGCTGCATCTCACAGCTGGAGCAACTCAGAGCCTGCTGTATTAACAGTGCTAGGCAGACGAGGAGCAAGGGGGAAAATGGGCCCTCCAGTACTGGCATTTGTTTCTCTTTAACTCCAGGTGCCTGAGCCAGGGAGTCTGACTGCTGGCTCTGAACAGGGAGCTAGAGGGATTATCTGCCTTTTTAAACAGTGACTGCTGCTGTAGACATCTGGCAATCTGTGCCAACTATTTCTAAGCTTCTCCAAAATGTTTCCAATCTGCAGCCACACAGAGTGCGACAGATTAAGTGGGAGAATCAAACCAGCAGCATTTCCTGGCTTTGGTTAACACCAGAGGGCTCTGATGTGGCACAGTAGGAAGTTTGGGGTGTACAGTTCTAAAATAGTCCTCGTGGGCTCTGCAGGGCTTACTGAGCACATCTGTGCTAACCACCAGGTACAGCCTAAAAGGCAGAATACTGGCTCATGCTGAGACTGAACATCCAGGGGGATGACCTTATTTTCAGGAGAGCAGAGATGATAGCAGTTGCACAACCTTTGTCTAAGTTTGGGTGCTGAACACTGATAAGGGAGGTCAGAGGGTTTTGCTGTCAGCCCACACATACCTGTCTGCAATGTAGCCAATGTTTATGGAGCCAATGAAAAACCCAGCGTTCACAGAAGACTGAAAGAGATCCAACTTCCAGGAGTCCTCACATACCAGGTCAAACTAAAGGAGCAACCACAGTCAGATACAAAAGAGTGAAATGAGGAGCTGGCTCACATCCACAACTCCCCTTCAGTTAAAGATTTAAACTTGTTTCTGGGTCAATGCCTGTTTTGTCAGCACACGGAAATCCCACTAACTTAAATAGTTGTCCAGCATTAAAAACTGGAACAAGCCCTTGAGCAGTTTACTGGCATTTCCCATTTATGTCTCATCTCTCTTTTCTGGAAAGAACATAATTGAGTTATTATCAGTCAAAACTGGCACCTGAACCTGTGTTAGCCCTCACTGATCAAACCAGCATGGATCTGGTGATCATTCTGAGTTCTTCAAACAGCTTGTTTCTTGTGACTGATGGTGAACATTTCTAAAGCAGTTCTTGTTGCCTCATACCCAGGCATGGCAGAGCAGTCCCCACAGACCACTCAGGACTAAGTGTGATGCCCTTACTAAAAGCATGTTAGATGCCTTCAGGAGCCTGCCTTGTCCCACACCCCATGGAGCACTGGCCTGCTGGAGGAGGGTCACAGCATTTTCTCTCTGTTCTGGTCTTTAGCTCAGCTACATTGTCGTATGTGTCTGGAGAACAGATATTTTTATCCAGGGCTAAGCTTTATACCACATGAGCACCCACATATATTTGCCATCTAGTCTTGTCCTATCTTACTTGTAGAAACATATAAAAGCTTCTGAAGAAATAGATATTGCAAAAGCCTCTCCTAATACGACTGAGAATCCCTCCCTTTCCTCCTGGTAGCCGGGTTTAATTGAATCTATGCATCCATAATTGACACAAACCCAAATATTTCCTCTGATGCTCTATGGGACTTCCTATGAGGACGTTCTTCCACATGCAAATTTTTCCTTTGAAATAACGTGGTTTACACTGCACTGTCCTTTCCTTTTCTTAGCTATCAGAGCAGGGGACAACATAGCAGAGCCTGAGAAGTTTCACAGAAACAGTCACAACCAGGAACTCATTGACAAAATGCAGAGTTATGTGACATATGTGGGAGGCGGCTGTGGGCCTGGCCTTGCAGCCCCTTCAGCAGGAAAGGGGAGACAACTGATGTGAGAGCATGACTGCATGAGCCCACACAGACTGCCAGTGCTCAACTTCCCACACCCTCAGGAGATGATGGTGCAGGCATCTGGACCACAAGGATCTGCTGGAGCCTTTTCCAGGGAGATGTGCCTGCTGAGCTGCTGCTGCGCAGAAGTCCTGGGTGACCCTGCATTTGAGGCGCCTCAGCTCCTCACTTTCGGGTCGCACAGCCTGTAACTTGCTGAAAGAAGCACACTTAAGAGTGCAGCCCCTTACATCTAGGACCAACCTCTTACAAAACTATGAATGCTGAAGTCGCTAGAGCAGAGATTTTAACTGCTCCTGTGCTAGACATATGGGGGAAAGAACCCTGACCGCCTCTAAACATTTGGTGGAACTTTCTGTGATGAGATCAAGCTTGTGAACCCAGTTATTGGTTTATTCTTAAAGCACCTAAACTGGTAAAGTACAGCTAGTAGCTTAAGCGTCACTTTCAGTTTATTCACACTCCTCCTGAGAACACAAAAGTCATTGGCTTTTCTGCTGTTTATTTCTGATTTAAACAGTTTAATTGTGGGAGGCCTCAATTCCTCAAAAGGAATACCTTTCCCCACACTGACGCCATTCATTTTTATTTAAAACCAGCTTTAAAAGACTCTCTTCATTAAAAAAAAAAAAAAAAGGAAAAAAAAAAAGAAAAAAAGGGGGGAGGGGGAAAGAAGACCTTTGCATTGGCCTGTTTTGTTTGCAGCACTGCTAGCTGTACTGTTTACACACCTTCAGCATTCGGACCTCTCATGTGACAGGAATTTCATTCAGAACTGGACTTTATCTACCTGGGGATTTATTTGCTGAAATATCCTTTGCTCCCCAGCTGGAGATATAAGCCTCCTGAGCAGCCAAGGCAACACTTCACAGCAAGGACTGAGAGAAGATGACTTGTAAACCCCCAAGCACAAGTGCACAGTAAGAGCCAATCCCTTCTCCAGGTAAGCAAGGGATATTTGAACACAGCCAAGGCTCCACCGACCCTCTCCCCCAACCCTCACCTTGCCTGTAAGAGAGGGCACAGGGCAAAGGGGGCTGTTTTTACCTCTGTCACGAGAGAGCTCCCTGGAGAGTCGTAGACCCAGCCGTCCCGGCAGGGAGCGAGGGGGACGGTGCTCCCACTGCCCACCAGGCTGCCCAGGGGGTCAGAGCAGCTGACGCCTGTTGCGTTCCAGTCCACCTCGTACCTCCTGCAGCGGCTGCTGAAGCTGGCCCCGTGGCCATCCCACTCGGGAACTGTGTGATTCAGCTGCTCCTCCAGGCTCCAGCCACACCGCTGGCTTAGCTCAGCCACCCCAGGGTTAGAGCAGCGATGCTCAGGGATGAACCCAAAGAAGACGACACCCACGTACACTGGGGTGAAGGAAGCAGATAACAAACATAGGACAAAAAAGGTTTGCTTCTGGAACCTGTCAAATTCTCCAACGTGCTCTAAAATGTCATCTAGGGTTGGCATTTTGGCATCAAAATCACCTCAAAAACCTCAACCAGGTCCTCTCTGCAGCACTGATATATTTAGTTGGCAGCAAAGCTACTTAAGTAAGAAAGATATTTGACCAAAAGTCAAGACTAACTCTATAAATTATTAAACTACATGTTGCAAGCTCTATTTTTTAGGTTTCATTTGAATTCAGACCTTAATTCACCCAGGCAGAATTTGCCTTTAACCCCTAATCAGAGTACTTATACGTTCCTGTTCTCAGGAAAAGCCCCTATGGGCCACAGCACTTCAGTTTTCATTGGTGGTTTTGGGGTTATTTTTTTAATTAGGCAAGTCAGCTCCTCAAACAGGAGGGATTTTTAAGGAGCAAACATAGATGGAAAATTCTGCCAACATACAAGCAACACATGGGTTTAGTGCAGAACGGCTGGGCACCGCATGTGAGTAAAGCTTCTTAACCAGGATCTGTAAAAAACAGGTGGGTACACTGAAAAAGAAGTGTCTATACATTGAGCCATATAGCAGCAAACGAAGAGCTTCCCTGAAAACTCCTGTATCACATGTGTCTCATGACCCTCACCCTCCACACTCTTCCATTCCCAAGGGAAAGCTCTCCCCACCTGTATCAGGGAACAGTTTTCACCAGACCGTATTTTTGCAGTGATACAAAAGAGAAAAAGCATTCACGACATTATTATTTTATGCACGGTGATATTACATATTATATTATATATATATTATATTATGCACAGGGAATAGCTGTGGAAAGCCACAACATACAGTATCTATGGCCAAAACAGCTATTTTTTTACCACAGAAGACCCATAGGACTTCAGGTATACTTCATTGCAAGCAACTCAAATAAATGCAGTTATAGTAGGCTCCAGTGGTATATTGTCCTGCCTGTGGATAGATACCAGCTACTCCCATATCTTTTGCTGACAACAGCAGCCTTCCATCAGAAAGAAAAGCATAAGTGAAGGTAATGTTTAAAAGACATTAAAAAAAGTGAAAAATCGTCTGAAAAGCAATTGGAATAGCTTAGGCAACAAGGAAAAAAATTTAAAGACACAACACACTCCAAAAAAAATTAAACCAGCTTAGAAAGCCATTCTGGCCCAGGCATTGAAACAGAACTTGGCCTCACTGCTCATCAGCTACAGACCAAGAGTGGCCTGAGCAGCTGTGAAAGCTGCTTTGCAGACCAACACTTCAAGATCATTCCCCACATCACAAGATGTGCTTTCTCCTCTCCTGCTTCATCCTCTTCTCAGTCAGGAACATTGACACCAAGTTAACAAGAACTCCTCTCCTGGCCATTCACAGCTGTGTCACCCTCAGCCAAGCACAGCACCGCCCCACACCAGACCTTTGCCTCCTTGGCTGCAGGAATTCCACGTGGAGCTGGGGAGGGGAACAGGGACACAAAAGTGCACAGCAGGCACCATGCTCAGGGCCAGCCCCTGCAAACCTTCCTCAGCAGGAGGATGTGTGCAGTCAGCTGCGGCCAAGGGAACTGAAGTCAAAGCCTTCCTGGGAAGTGGGTGAAGCTAAGGCATTAGGCTGCATCTTAAAAGCACACCCAAAACCCCCTCACATCACTTCTTTTCCAACAGTTTTATTTAAACAGTTGGTAATGATGTGCAGAAGTTTCCCTTGAACTACAAAAGTTCGATCCAGACTGGGCCAGTTTTCCCCATTTTCCACCATTCTCTCTGCAGCCAGCCCAGAGGGGGCTGTGTGGGACTCTGTCAGGCAGGTGGGTTTCTTAGGGACACTTCCCAAGGAGTCGTGCTGCTGACTGGCAAAGCTTCTGCTCCTGCCCCAGCCTTTTGTACATACTCATCTGGGCCCTGCTATTCACATAACCCTTCCCTTCACACAGTTAAATTGAGTATTCTTCTGGGAAAAATAGTCTGGTGGAGCTGGTTATGCATCCAGCTCTCTATGAGGTAAGATTCAGCCAGCCTACCTACAAATGCCTAGGTTAAAAGTGGGCAATAGTTCCAAGACCAGGCACTGAAGTCACTCACTGCTGTCAGATGCAAATTATACCATTGATATTGCTCAGAGAAGCACCCCCAGGCAGAGTAGCTCTGTTCTACCTAAGCCTGGTTAGGCACAGCCCAAACGGAGAGACCATGTGATTTTACACAGGAGAAATAATTTCATGCAGTTGGTTCATGGATCAAACAACTCCAAAACGCCAGCCTTGATGACCTGGGGAAGGCAAGCAGAACCCTCCAATGTGCATTGAGAGAACTGCTGTAATGATAACAGATAGTATTAAAAACACACCATCAAGCCTCGCTTCTCCAAGCTCTCCTAATTATAAATGTGAAAAATGCTGATTTAAGTTTGAAAAGATGCAGCTTAAGCCAAACTGACTTACAGCTCCACCGGTAACAATACAAGAGAAAGAAAAACAAAGTGTGATTAAAGAAAGAATACACCACCAGGGCCTACCTATATATTCTGATCTTTGTCATCATCATTTTGAGTGACATGACTGAGGTATTAACCATCACAGCAGGAAAGGGTCTCACCATACAGAATAGTGTAAGAACGATTCCAGACTTGCGATGTGGGATTTGGAATACCCACTTCATATCTTTTATTGAAATTGCTGAATACTTTATATTACACTATTTTGATTCAAAATGGAGTTTTTATAAAAAGAAACCATTGTTGGAACTGAGTAAGCCAGCCAAAAGGAACAACAAAAAGTTTCAAAAAATTCAGACCAACGCATATTCTTGTACAATGCTTTGAAACCCTATCATTGTCCATAATTTTATTTAGGAAACACCTGGAGAAGAGCAAGACTGCTAGAGAAAAACCGACTTGCATTTATTACTAGCAACATTTCAAATCAATGACCATGGCCAGGATCATAGCATACGGACTAGAAATTAGGCTATCAGAAAATATTGGCCCAAATTTATTTTCTTGAAACTTATACCAGAGAGAGGCATTATGCAGACTAGGGCTCCTCTAGTCCTTGGGTTTTTCTTGATAATGACAAACTGGGTAGTGCAGACTGTATTATAGGAATTCTGCCTCTATGACCTTGAAAACTCTGGTTCTCTGTGCAGTTGGCCTAGTCCAGCCATAATCAAAGAAAAAAAAAATCTTTGGGTGCTTGTCAGCTGCTTAGGCAAATACTGATAAAGTCAGTCATGTGACCAGTACCAAAAAAAAAAAATACCATGCGAAGAACAGCAACCATTTCAGGCTAAAGCTATACAGAATTGTACCTTTCAGTCCACACCTCTGAACCAATGATCTGTTTAAATTAGAATGGATATTCAAATTTACAGGATAAATTAGACCAGTTCCAAAATTTACATCAAATCATCCCAACACACTGAAGTTATACTTTTCCTTGTCTCACAATGGGTGAGCCCAGAGAAGAATACCCTGCCGGCAGGAAGAACATGTTACTATTAAGCAAACCTGAGTAGTGAGGATCAATAAATACAAGGAGTTATAACGATAGTAGTCAGATAACTTGAGTCTCAGAAGCCAGGGGCTTCGTGGAGCCTTAATCCTTTCCTTTCAAAGGTTTCTCTTTTTTAAGCAAGCATTTAACATCTATGCTGAGACTTAAAAAAAAAAAGTGTCCTGGCTAGAGAGAGTCAACTAACTCAGCCAACTGGATGTCAGAAATCCAGTCATTACTGAACAGATCATTGTAAACAACCAAGAAATCTTTCTCTTCTTCCCTTTTCAATGGTTTCTTGTTAAAGGCAAAATTCAGAAAAATCTTTCAGGCTGAAGTCCTCGTATTTGGTTGGAAATGTTGTCCCGTTATATATAATCTCTCTATATATATTTGATTAGGCACAAGAAGGGTTATTAAATATTCAACAAGTCCTCATCACTATCATCATGAAACGATGCTGTATTTGTAGAGTTCTGTGCCTGCTGGCCTGGCTTGGCTATTGCTTTCCTTTCCTGTCTTCCATTCAGTAAATAAGATTTGTTATCACTGCCAAAACTGTGTGGCTTCTTTTGTGGGTGCATGCTCTTGTCTAGTCCTCTTCCTGTTTGAATCTTTACATCTGGAATGGTTAACACTTCATCCTCACTGTCCAGGTCATCCACATGGAGAGAGGTAAGGGCTTCAGATGTAACAGACTTGGTAGCAATGTGACCATTCTCCTGCCCTCCTTTCGCTGTTCTTGGGTTTGGTACTGCGACTTCCTCCATAAGCCACTCTGTCTCATTCTCATTAGCTTCTTCTTCACTGTTTATCTGCAAGAAAAGAAAAGAGGAGACTGCATCTGCCACTCTAGACTGACAAACACACTGATGTCCCCAGTCGTCAGGCCCCACAGCTTTGGTTGAAGGTAGCTGTGAGAGAGTGAACACTGCAAGAGCATCACTTCTCACTGTGCTGAAACAGACTTTGCTCTCTTCTTGCACATTTACATGTTATTTGGCGATTCACGGACTGCTCTTCATTTCCTCAACTCTATCTTCCTTTCCCATTTTACAATATAAGTATATATATATATATA
>WAAE01019124.1:0-16195 GCA_013400495.1 Nicator chloris
TTCCTTGAAGAAGTTGATTACAGTGCAGAGAGTAATGATGATCAAGATGCTGAAGTAGCTGATAATACGGGGGATTATGAGGCAACTAATCAAGATGATGGACTTTCAGACTCAGATTCAACAAGGATACTCCTTTCTTGAACCAGCTTTGCTGCCAGTAACAGAAAATAAAGTATCCTGGATTTCCAGTCATATACATCCTTGCTCTTTTCTATAAAGGGGATAAGCTTCAGTTAACACAAATAACTGGGGCCTGCATAGCTCAAGGACAGTAAATATTTCTGATAAATTTGCATTTGTTTTATTTAAGGAGTTCTGTGTATTCTTAAGCCCTAAATAGATAAGTTTATTTACCAGTTCATTTTTTACTAAATAGTACTGCATGGCATTTTGTGTCCTTAAACCCTATCTTCTGAAAAATGGGTTATAATTTTTAGTGTGTAAGAATACAGAAACTAATTTTTTGTGGTACAGTTCTTTGAGTTGCTTCCTGAAAAATACATATGTACAGATTTTCTAAATTAATTTGTGTATGTCTGTGTATATGCGCGTGTGTATACTGAGGTGAAGAGATTATTTTCCAACATTATTTCAATGATACTTGATTGTGTTTGAAGCAATGTAGTGCCTGCTCTGAAACCATTCAGTAATTACTAAATTAAAAATGAGAACATGATGTATGAATTTTTGCACTTGTTTCTTGCTTCTATGATTATGTGGTTTTGCCACAGTATTAAGTAAAAATTCTTACTAATGTCTGTTCAGAGTTCAGGAATTTTGCACAGTGACCAATGCAGCCTGTGCTTAGAAGAACTAGACTCTTGTATAAATCTCATTCATAAAATAGGCACGATTTAATTTCAAGAAGTTTTCTTGTTAAGTGTACATGTCTACAGAAAGAGGTCAGGTATATACACTCTATGTATATTCAGCTACACAGCTGCTCTGTTTTTCTTCTTGAATATGCATATAGTTAAAAAATGTTCACTTTACCAGAGGTGCATAAACTATATACCCAACTCAGCTGCTTTAAGGGGGATGGTGCATTTTGGTTTAAACCTTTTCTGCCTGATTGCAACCTAGTGCTAACTCTGCTCTGGTAAGGAGATTGGACTGTAACTTTCTGAGGTCTCTTCCAGGCTGAATAATTATTCAGTGGTTCTGTATTCTTTGTGTTTAAAGTCAAGCTGTCAGGTGTGGGATTTACAGTTCTTCATCTTCTCCTGTCGTCTTCTAATTCTTACTGCGTCTTGCCTCTGCTTAAAATAAGATCTAATAGAGAAATGTAGAGAGTTATAGTCCATGGTTTACAGAATTGACATGTTTTGCAACGAAAAATACTTTTCAAAAACTATTTTTACTTTATGTGACCCAGTTGTGGCATTTATTTTCTTCTACATGTGCAAGGGCTTTAAGAACATGAAGAATAAAATTTTTAAGTTGCAGCAGGTTTTTAATTGCTGAGGATTTTCTGTATGATTGTTGTTCCAAATAAAACTGTATTTTGGAGGGGCAGAGTGTCTTCAGTAGATTAAAAAATAATAAAATTTATGAGAATTAACTGTAACTGTGTTTTTCAGCCAGGAAATGGATTTCCAACAGGATTTGTTCTTTCAAATTCAGCATTGTTTGGTAATGCCTGTCCATACTACCCTGATTCTGAAACTGGGGAAGGGGTTTTGATCCTTTGTTATATGCGACTGTATATTTGTTTAAAGCCTTAAATTTATATTCATAAACATGCAAAGAGATGTAGGGATGGAAAACATTGAAAAGCTGGCAACATTTAGAGTCTTGTTCCTCTATAAGTTTTTCTCTGTAGTTAAAATTATCTTTCGTTGTGTTCTGTGAACTACATACTGTAAATAAGAAAATTTATTTATTACCCTGTTGAAGAGGAGCCCTCTGCATTGTAAGTAGAGGAATTTGCGACTCTGTCAATTGGAGGAATTAACCTTGCCACAGAATTTGAATTATATTTCAGTCCAATGACAGCAGTTCAGAATGCTCATATTGCCCTGTCAGTCTATACTACTTACCTGCCTTTCATCCTTAAGGGCTCCTACTTCAGTGGGACTAGTAATCATAAATAAAACTATTCATAAGCAATTTCACTTACTTTTCAGAGAATGCAGGATGCCGCATGTTTGTTAACTCCATTGTGCGTGTCTTCTTAGGTTTCATTTGAGTTTGTATTAATCTTGGAATGCTATTTTTAGAATACTGGCAAGACTAGAAATATACTTCATCCATTTAGAAAGACTTGTGGCTTAGTAGTACAAAATTGTCTTTTCCTCCTGAGTATATATGTACATTTGTTCTTCTCATGACTCCTACAGGTTTTAATCTGTGCAAAAAAAAAGAGTTATCAGCTATATAATGTCTCAGGATAACATGTTTTTACTGCTGTAAAGCAGTTATGTGTTGGATATCACATAGATGTTAGATGTCATTCTGGCAGCTGTTGGTCTGAGATTCTACCAGTGTAATTCTAATGCAAGAGGTGAAACTTTGTCCCCATCTTACACATTGTTGAAAATGCAAAGGTGGTTACCTCAAACATTTTCCAGTACTTGCCTTTTGAAAGGTAAAGTCTCCATTTGTGCTCCTAGGGGTGCCAGTTCATGGGAAAAACTGCTGCAGTGAGAACTGCTTCATACTGTTTATCCCTTCTCCAACAGCTGTTACCATTGTTGCAGCAGTGTTGACAGACAGATGCTGGTGCCCCCATTTACGTGTTTTGGTGGGAAGTCTGGTGTTTAGCTGAAAAAGGAACAGGTAACACTTGAGCACATACTCCATTCTGTTACTGTGGCATTCACCCTGAAGAAATGGGCAGAATGATAGCAAAGAATGGCAGCATCTTGGACTGCCACAAATCAGTCATCGAGCATGGTCTGTCTCAGACAATTGACTGTCTTTATTCTGTGCATTGGCACTTCAGTGTGGCTTTGGTTTTAAATGATGGTGTTTGATATAAGCATGACTGGTTCTGTATCGGCAAAGAACATATCCCTAGATCTTCCTCTAGAAATAACAACAAGACTATAAATAACAATTACATCTCTGCTATTTACTGTCTTGCTTCTAAGTAATTGCTGGATGATGAATTACTCCATTCCCTTTCCAGAAAATTCAAGTTGCATCAAAATTTCAGTACTGTGTCTCCACTGGTGACATCCCTGGTGTAATATCCTTGGTGAAAGTAGTTTGTGCCAAAATCTTGCCTGGTCATTTTTCAAGGTGGATATCTTTATCAGGCTGACTTACCAGGGAGTTTGGTTTGAATCTGAAATAAGACTTCAGAAGCACTAAACACTGTTCACGAAATATAAAAATACAAGGTTTCAGATAATTTCTGTTGTAATGCTGTGATAGATATAATTGTTGCAGTGTTATTATGCATGCCCCAAATACCAGTACTTATTAATAAAAATGCATAATAAAGAATAAGGTACAGTCTTTTGCTTCCCTATTATTGGATAGTGATAATTAAGGATTCCTCATCCTAGCATTTGTAGCAATATTCTTACCTGTAAGGACAGCAGTGTGCATAGTATTTAAAAAAAATTGTTTTCTGTGAAATTAAACTCAGTATACTACAAGCTTATATAGCATTTGCATATGAATTGACTGAACTGTAACTACTTAAAATTTTTTGCTATTCAGCAATGTTTGTAGAACTTATGAAGACTGGATGAACCACAGTGAAGGTCTTTACAGAGCACACGGAAGAGCCTTTTGGTGAGAGTCTGCCCCTCCAACACAGTTAATAGGATATTAATCTGATATAGGAAAGGCACAAGATTATTCCTCAATAAGTCATTCCTTTACATTTCACCTCAGATTGCAGTTGAGGATTTATTTTTACTATATATGGTTTTGTAGTAGCAATTTTAAGATTTCAGCAATTTTTTGAGGGAAAGCTCAAGACAAAATGAGATCATCTAGTTTTATGCAGCTGTCTGAAAAGAGCAAGTGATTACTAGGAATAATCAGTGTAACTTTTGTAAATACATTTGCAGTTTATTTAACTACACCTGTCATATTACTTTAACAGCTTCACAAATTTTGTTGTTGAAATGATTTTAAGGATCTACAATAGTCACAGTGTCAAATTAGTCTTAGGATATCTTTCTTTTATCAATGTTTCTAAGGTCATCAGGATGCAAGTCATTTGAGATGTGAGCTCACTTCTTGTTTGCTTAAATAAACTAAGTCTAGGTTGCTTTGAAAGATGGGCTTTAAATACAAAATGCCAAACAGCAGTGACACCTAGTAAAGAATATATTGTCTTGGCTATTTTTAACAGTATCACATAAAGAATTTATGTAGTCCCTAAACAATACTTCATAAGTATGAAAGACATCCCCTTATTTCTTACTATTAGAAAAAGTTAGGTGCTGTATTTTTTTTGCCTTTTTAAAAACAAAAAACAACAAAAACCAAACAACGAAACAAAAAAATGCCCACCAAAATACAGTAGTGTTGGTACACTCAGTAGAGCTCTTATTAGAGCTCTTGTACAGCTTTTGAAGCCGTTTGGAAAGAGCTGTTGGTGCAAAATATGGGTTTATCATCAAAGGAAATGACGCACCATAGGATTTGCTGATCCAAATTATGCAGTTATGAAATGTCAACCAGGTGCTACCTCTTGTTGCCCCTGCAAAATTCTTACCACAAGATCTTTGTGCTTAGCGTGTGCCCTTCTTTCTGGCATGGGGTTATTTCTCATGCAGCTTTTTTCATGGTAGATTGAAAGAATATATATTAGCAGCACCTCATTATTACATAACTACTGTCAATTTTCACTGTGCTGAATGCTAACTAATAAAAGAATCTGACTAACAAAATTCCACAATAGTATTTCCAACATGAAATGTTGCTCTTAACATGTAGAGGGGATATTGACTTTAAATTACCTGAAATAGGATTTTTCTTTAACTATCCTTCCAGATATATAAAGATAATAAATTACTATGGTAGTATAAAATGCCCTTAGCTGATAGCATTGCATTAATGCTCACTTTGTTCCCAAAAGAAAATGGAGATGAAAACATTTCAGTGCAAACAAGACATGAAGCACAGAGTAAGGAAGACAAATGATCTTTAACACTTTGTACAGTATTTGTTTAATGGTACTGTATTGACATAAACCTTAATGATAGTCCAGCTGACTCCTCAGATTAAAACGGTTCGGTTGAAAAATGAGATATCCTAGACAAACCTTCAGCCAACAGGCTGCCTTAATACTTGGCCTTGATCATAATCTCACACAATTTAGTACTTTATTACTGCCAAATGAAAAGTCCTAAACAGGGTCAGACACTATTCCAAAATAATAAATGCCTTGAGTTTTTGTCCTGTGAAGATTGTTGCAAAATTTTCAGATTCTCTGCGACAATCATCCTCCTGTTCTGGCTTTTGTGTAATCACAAAAGACACGAGTCCAATTTAAAAGGAGATTATGCTTGGGTACACTTTTACACCCGTTCAGTTTAATCCATGTCTGCTCTAGATTACTTTGCTCTTCTAAAGCATCCAGTCTAGACAAGTCAGTCCTTTAGCTTAAGTGATGAACCAGTGACTGTGGTGGTGGGTTTTTGATAAGTTATTGTTATTAAGTTAGTAAGTTATCTTCCCAGTGGTTTGTTCTGTTACCCCCCGACAGATTTGGTTTCTACCTCAGTTCCCCCCCCATGCCAAACTATCACTTATCCCCACACACATCTGTTGCTATTGTCCAGCTGTTATCAATCTCCCCCAATTCCTACCCCTTTTTTCCAGAGAAATCCCTGTCCATCCTAAAACCCCGCCTGGGATTCCCCGACTCCTCGACGCCCCGTTGGTTCACGTGACCTTCCCCACTCCCCTTGCCTTTCCTATAGGGTGTCAGGTCGGGAGCCCTCCGCACTCCCCTCCCCGTAATACCCCTGATGGGTTAGGGTTGTACTTCCCCTTTTCCAGCGCCGTTCATAAGTTACTGTAAATCGCGGGCTTTTCAGTCTTCGGCACGCCACCGCTTGGGTAATAAACCTGAGATTCACCTGAGGGGACTCTGTCTCTATCCTTTACTCCGATCCGAGAAGCAGCACTATCGATAGCCGCTTGAGAACAGCCTTGCCGCTGCCGCACAGGCGGAGCCGCTCCGCCGCTACCCGAGCCGAGACGGCAGAGACGGGAGCGGCTCCTCTGGCACAGACACCGGGGTGTGTGAGCTAGCTTGGTTTCTCCGGCGTCTTGCTTCAAGTGACATCCTCTTCTTTTGGGTCTGACCTCACTGTTGACAAAAGCTTTCTCTTATGAATCCCATCAGTCAGCATTGCTTGAAAATGCGGCTGTTATCAAAGTACACCTGATAGCGTTCCAGAATGAAAGGAGACTCCCCAAATCATCTAAGTACAGTAGGTCATTCGTCAGTAAGTCAGGTACTTGTTCCTTTTGTCTAAAGACAAAAGGTTTAGAACAGAAGCGGACAGTATTTTAGAAGAATAATTTTTCAGATCTATGAGTGAATTCAGAGACATATTAACTCTAAAAATCTGTTTATGCTAAGCACCTGACCCCAAAATCTAATAGGGAGGTGGGTGAAATCTGATGTATTCATGCAGTGGGCCTCCTGGTCAGCTAATTATATAAGAAAGCCAAGTCACTTGTTGTTCCTTCTCACACAGCTTCCTGTGAGGAGGAGAAAATGCTATCAGTCACAGCAGAGGAAGAAGTCTTCATCTTGACATCATTCACCTTGCTGCCTGCCTCGCAAACTCTAGAGATAGGAGGGCACATTTTCCTTTGCCTCTCATCTGTGCTATATGGTAGAGGGACAAAAGGATAAATTACAACTAGTGATTATTAAGGATCACGTAGACTAGTGCTTAAGAAGATCCATGCTCCTCCATGACTTGTCCACCAGGGCAAGGTGGCGATGCGTGAAGTCCCCCTGTCAATGAAAGAAAATGTAATAAGATAAACACAGCACCCTTTGGTTTGTAGATGTGAACAGTGGAGGCAAATGGATCCTGAGCCATGACTTGCCACCTGTGAAACTCCTTTTCCACAATACTTCCCACCATGCCTAGGTGGAGGCCCTGATGGGACATTGCTTGCTGACCTGGGCCCTGGCTACTGGCACAAATGTGGGAACATCCCCACAATGATATGAAAGGTAATGCTGGAGGTGTGAGCAGGTTTGTTGAGATGGGATCATTGACCAATCAAGGATTCAAGAAAGAAAACACCAGCACAGAAATCTTAGGGAAGACCAGGGAGCAGCTAGGTAGGAGTCACTGGCTGAGCCCTTGGTGCCAGTGGGTGCCAGTGGGTGCCAGTGGGTGGCAGGTGTCTCTCTGGGGGGCTGAACATTGCATGGAAGCCCACCCTGCATGTAGGACCAACACCTACCTGGACTCCAGAGCCTTCTTGGAGTGACCAGCAGGCTTGGACTTTGAATAGCAGATCACTAAATCCCATCTCCCTTTTGTCCATGATAGGCAGTCAGTAAAAACACAGAATCATAGAATTGTTTCACTGGTAAAAGATATCTTTGAGTCCAAACATTAACCTAACAGTGCCAAATCCACCACTAGACCATGTCCCTAAGCACCACATCTGAACACCTTTTAAATAGCTCCAGGGATAGTGACTCAAGCACCTTCCTGGGCAGACCATTCTGATACTCGATAATCTTCTCAGTGAAGAAATGTTTTTTTAGTATCTTCTCTAAAAACTCCTCTGCTGCAACTTGAGGTAATTTCCTCTTGTCTTGTCACTTATTACTTATGAAAAGAGACTGACCTCCCACCTGGCTACAACCTCATTTCAGGTACTTGAAACCAGGATCTGACTACAACATCATCCCTGTTAAAATTAGTGATTTACATCACAAGGATTTATATTCACCCTTAGCAGGTGCCCATACAAATGGAATAACATAATTGGAGTCCAACAACAAAACTTCAGAAGTATTTCCCAATTTGAGGGTGGAAAGAATGTGTCTCAGATCCCAGCTTTATGAGTGGGAAGCCTTGTGTGTTTATTGAGCTCTGGGGTTTGCAGGAAGAGACATTTAAGCCAAATGTGTCTGCTGGAGACTGATTAACTCTCAGGAAATTTGAAAAGACATTTTCTCACTCCCAGCTGAAAGGGTTGATATGTTTCTAAGTGCTAGGGATTTAAATTATTCCAAAAAAGGAAGAGAAGAGGTTATGATATGTCAAAGTATGGGTATGGAAAAGGGATTTCAGAAGCTTAAATGTACTTCTTTTTAGTGCATAAAAACAAGGAGGAGAGTGGGATATGACACAGTTCAGGTAAATCAAATTCAGTATAATTTCTGTGATCACTGAAACTCTGAGTTTCTAAAATTTAGTTATGTTTAAGCTAATGAAATTTTGGTATTTTCTGGATTGGAAAAACGAAATTTCCTGGTGTACAGGGAGAAGAAGCAGTACAGTACTGTTTCCTGCAAAAGACCACTTACCACTTCAAGGCTACAGCCATGTACAGCATGAACCCTAGCCTGTTTTCTCTTCTTCTTTTTACTGATGTCCTTGAAAGATTCTTTCATAATGTTGGTGAATGCACTTTCCAGACTATGGTTTGCAAGATGGGATGGGCATTTGTAATACATCATTTAAGGATCAAAAATATTGATTGCTATAATAAAAGCTATGATGACTGGTAGTACACTTAGAATGGATTGCCTGATAGTATTACAAATGTAGAATATTCACATGCCCACATGATGCCAGTTATTAAAATAATCCCCTTAGGAATTATAGAACTGTGAAAAAGCAGCCCACATGGCATTCTGTGGAATGTAACATGTTTCAAAGCTGCAAGACTGTTCTGAGGAGAATCTGTATCTTATTTATACATAGAGTTCCTGTTTATGCATCTGAAATTTCATTATTTTCACCATACACCTAACTGCCAGTAAATATGTTGTAACAAAATAAACAGCAGAAGGCTGCACACCAGTGCTGTGGAAGTGCTGGAGGACAAAGCCATTTTTGTGAACAGGAGACTTTCCAAGCAGCAATGAGTATCAACTAAAGGTCATATTTACATTGTGTTTCCCTGGCAACACTCCTTTTGAATGGGTGTCTTTACTGATGAGGCAAGCCTTGGGGTAATGGAGTGGTGAAGGAGGTGTCTTTCAACAAGTATTGACTATGAAATGCAAGTAGGAATCATTAAATAATACTTAACCTTCTTCTTCTGGTTTGTTTTAATTTACTCTGCTGTATTGAATAGTCAACAATTAACCCATAAATGAGGTGATACCAGAGGTATCTGTATGATGGCAAAAATAACCAGTGTGTTTCTTTATACTGACACAATTTCCATATTAATATATTTCTTTTCTCATAGCCTGGAAAAGGTGTAGGACCTGTGCTACTGAACCAGGGAATGGGTTTGTAACCTCACTCTGTCATTAGCAAGTGCTGACAGATCTAGGAGAGGTATGAGGAGCCATTTAACCTAGCCACAACATAACTGCCCCGAGCAGAAGTAGATTATTTAAAACCCTGCATCGAAAGAAGCTTGTTTTCTTTCCTTTCATTAATTGACCATATTTACTCCGTGTATGCAGATGTTGCTGTTTTCATTATTATTATTTAATATCTTCACTTAAATGAAATGCTGTGGCAGTTTTATCCCTGTGAAAGTCCTGTGCTACAGTTTTTCTGTCCTATTAAATACACTGTTTGCTGTGTCTGAGATTATAGATGACCATGTATTTTTAGGTGGAAAGGGCTACAAACACAAGCCAGTGAAAACCCAGGATGCCTGTTAAGACTTAATTGATGTGCTAATAATGCATTAATCTGTTATTTTGAGTTCAACATTAACAGGTAGGAATCTAAACAGAGGAAGGGCAGGACAGAATTCCTCTATTACTCTGACTTTGTTAGATAAAAATACAGTGGTGAACAACACTGTATTAAAAAAAAAAAAAAAAAAGTTCTTTCTAAGAGTCCTGCAAAGAACTGGAGGATTTTGGTTTCAGAAAAACTTAAATAATGTGAAGTTAATAAGGCAAGAGTGACCCGCTTCGATCCCCTTCCTGGAATCCCCCAGCCCTCTAGCTCTCACCACAGGTCATGAAATAAATAGGGCAGGACACAGAGTCCTTTGAACGCCTTTATTTGTGATCAGCTCAGGCGGGCTGGGGGGCCCATCACGCGCACGCCACTGCTCCCACAGATGACACGGAGGAGGAGGTGAGCAGCTTTGTCACTTGAGTGCAATGTGGCAGAGCTGGGGCTTCCGTCTTCACGGGAGTGCCAGAAGGCACAGCTGGCTCGGAGGTCTAAGGGTCTCACCCTGCTCGTTAATCCTGAAAGTTAGGGTAAGAGGTGAAATTGCTTAACAGGGTGAGGGAATAGCCTTACGTTTTCACAGTTCAGTAATGTCTTTTAGGCGATTTAATTCAACACGGTTGTCTCGTTCTGAGGCGATCCTCCTCCCTAGTTGACACAGGAGATTCCTCATTTGCATGTTGCTCCTTCTGGTTCTGGTCGCCATGTTGGGGAGCGGCAGGGCTCAACGACACCCGAAAGTAAACAGAACAAGGGGCGATTAATCAGAGTACAAATTAACAAAGAAGATAAATATGAACGTCTAAGAAGGTATGTCAGGTTCACTATGTAAAAGTAAACATCAACAATAACTCTGGCTGGGTTTATTTATCTCAGGTCACGCCTGATGGGGGTGACCTCTGGATCTCTAGGGAGTCCAGTATGGCGTTCAGAGCGGGAAGACTGTGTGCTGCTCTCCAGGGGACACCGACAGTTAGGTCCAGATGTGCAGTATGCCGACTCAGAGCGAGGCAAGAAAGGAGAGATCTCTCTGTGTGCGATTCTCCACAGGAAAGGTTTATTGTCCCGTCCAGGGAAAGGGAGCAGTGACAGAGAGAATTGGCTCAGACCCAGAGACAGCAACACACTACCAAGATGATAATTGTATCACAGCCTGAGGTCTAAGACCGTGAACAAAGCCTGACAGTAGCTTATAAAGGGGAGTGGAAACAAGGGGTGGTAGATACGCTCAACCAATTACAAAAACTCAGGGAGTTGCTAGTAACTTGCCAATCAACACATAATCTAATAAGAACATAGCAGGGGAGTGGCTAACTCACAAAGCCCAATCAGCCACTGAATAGAGAAGAACTAACTAGAACAGATGGTGTGGGTATAGAGCGGGAAGTGGTTTAGGGAGCTTTTGGAAAGAGGGGCAAGGGCTTAGCAGGGATTGATAGGGGAATGGGATGGGCTGCACAATGAATGACAGGGAATTGGGGAGGAGGGTTTTAGGGGCGAACCATTAACTGAACAGGGGGAAAACTTGGGATAAACCAAACTAGGAGCACTTTAGGCAACTTCAATTTTTGCACTACCACACAGGAGATCTTGCACTAAACAATAGGTATACAACAGTATACCCAATACACTCGTTAAGTATACATTGTCTTTCATGCAGTGAACAAGGCACAGATATAAGCAAAATAAAGTTTACACTTGAGATTGTAGGGAACAAGTCTCTACTATAAGTTTCTATGGTGTTACAGAGTTAATATGTTAAATAAGTTGATGTTAGTCAATTGTTTTAATTACCTGTTGTTAATTATCCTGTTCTTGTATCCCTCTTTCTGTCAGGTATTGCCTCCACTGCTCCCCAAAAATGGCGTCCGAGACCATGAGGAGGAGAGTGACATCAAGACCCATGTGCAAATGAGGAGACTTTGACACCGTTTAGAAAAAAGAAACCCTAGAACAACAAGCTGACACACAATTAGATGACTCAATCGACATCCCTAATTGGGGAAGAGGTAGAACTGTCTCCTAATCCCAGTCTGGACTTGCTGCCTCCTCACTGTGACCAGCAGAGGACTGGACCAGTGTGTGGACACTGGACCTGTAACCGAGAAAGCGCCTTCCTGCAGACTCTCGCGAGGACAGAAGCCCCAGCTCTGCTCTATGACAAAGCTCCACTCCTCCTCCTCCGTGTTGTCTCCGGGAGCAGTGGCAGTGTGCGCGACCCCTGGGGCTCCCACCCAAACTGTCTTTTAATAAAGGTGTCAAAAAGGAGCAGGTCTCCTTGCCCGTTTATTTCAAAGATTGCATCATACTTTATAAGCATATGAGGCCTGAAGAGAGTCTGTACAGGCAACTGTCAAGTTATTGAATGCAGCTTTATTACTACACTAATGCAATTTTTTATGGAGCACACAGTTGGATTCCAGGAACCAGTAAATGCTGTTTCAGTCTCAGTATCTTCAGATGATTTCATCAAGTTATATGTGTGGAAAAAAGAAGAAAATATCTGACAAGAGCTTTTTCATCTCTGTACTAACATATGTACAGCACACAGACATTTTGACAGGGTAACTGTAAAATACTATTAATTTATTTACATAATAAGAAAGCTCAACATTCCATAAAATATCCCCATAGAAGAATTCAAATTCCTTTTTTTTTATATCTTGTGCTTATTTTGAAAGGAGAGAATGCAAAATAATCATGTTTGAAGCAGAATGAGAAATAGTAAATTGCAAAAAACAAACATCTCCAGTGTTAGATCCTCCACTTCTTTGGAATATAAATTGCTTTTATTTTAAAGTTTTTTAAAAGGGCTTTTATTCATGGTTTTGTTTGCTCCTTATGTCAAGGCAAAAAGGGGTAATTGCTCTTCCGTTCCACAGACCTTGGGAGAAACAAAGTTCCAAAAAGCAGAAGGAGGATTGCAAACTTGAAGTCTGTGATTGATGTTTGGGATCATAATTGAAATTATGAAAGTAACTCTCTTTAATGTCACAAAGAGATTTAAAAAAGATGTTGTTCATGTCCTCATTAGCCTAGAAATGGACCACAGAAAGAATTAATTTGGGGATGTTTGTAATGTAAACATGCAAAAGAAAATTCCTGTCTGTCATTTATTTTTTCCTTACAGCAATTGCTAAAAATACCAGAGAAATACAGAAGTTACAGTAATATGAAACACAGCGTTTTGGTGATTCAGCATGGCTAAAAACAAAGACTGGGATCATTAGTAGCTTTATAACAGAGAGCCACAGTGATTGCTGTCTTCAACCAGTGTTGCAGGGGGTACAACATCCTCTTAAATGTATTCTGAGTGGAAACAGAATAAACTGTTTGCCCTAAGTTTATGTCCTGGCCAGAACATTAAAAATTCTGTTTCAAAAAATAGCTCTTGCTTTACTTATGCTGTCTTCCAAGACCTAATGGATTTTAATATGGGGATTTGTAGAGGTTTGACATAGCCTAGGGTATGGTTCTTCCCCCAGGAAGTTTCTGGTGCATCTCCGTGAACAAACCAGGCTAATATAGGCGGGGTTTTAGGAACTGCCCTTCCCTTTCCGTTTCTGGCCGCGAGCAGGTAACAGCCGAGGGTCATCCCTGCGGCCGAGGGGTGGCCTGGCGGCGGGCCGGGCCTCCCCGCTCTCTCCCGAAATGGGGGGACTGGTTTGGCCAGGCTGCGATCCGGAGGGGCTGCGGGACCCCATGGAGCGTGAGCAGCCCCTGGCTCGGCTGGGCCGCCCCCTCTGTCCTTCACCCAGCTGGGGAGGAGGGGCGGAGTGGGAACCGAGCTCAGCCGGGCTGGCACCGGGGCTGGCCAGGACGGCGGAGGGCCGGGCCCCCCTCCTTTTCCCGCCCTCTCTGCTGCCGCTGGAGGTGGGGGGAGGAGAAGGAGGTGTTCCTAGTTTGAGGAGACCCTGCAGCTTTGAATCGTGACAGCAGAGGCTGGAAGCTGCCAGAAAACCAAGACAAGTTAACCCTTTCCTTCCCTTCCCTTCGATGGACACTGATTGCAGAGAGATGACAGGAGGAATTGAGACGAACATGGGAAGGAGGGATTGAGGAGGAGTTAATCTTTAGCTGGACTCTCTCTTCAAAGACCCCACCCCCTCCCTCCATTCCTCAAGAGGCACCATGGAGCAATAGACTGTTTTTTGTAAGATATTAAGTTTGTTTGGGGAAATGATTGTTCAGATTTGTGGATTCGAGCAAAGGTATCTGTGACTGACTGAGTGAATACTGAATTAGTAGTTGTGATCCTATGATCCCATGAGATGTGTGAACAGAGAAAGAGATAAGAAGCCCTCGGTGCCAGTGAAGAAGTGACAGGAGATCTCTGTTCCATGAGACGAAGAAAGTCCTTTGCGTTTGAACTGAACTGTTCATTTTTAAAATAATACCCCAAAACAAGCTGAGAGTTTCACCATCTACAGCATTTTTTGGGCAACTGTAGGTTTTGTGACATGAAGCCACTGAGAAGACTTGTCGGAGTTCAGGGCACTCCTCTGACTGCCCTGGGGGGTTTGAGATCCTGGCAGGGGGTCAGAGACCCCCCTGCACAGAGCCCCAGAGAGACACTGTCCTGGATCTCGGTCCATGGAAAAGCTTTCAGCTTGTGAAATGAATTACAAGTCACGAGAATGTAACAAAAATAGTAGTAGTAGTAAAGTAATCACGGGGTGCAAATCTAGAATATTAGGATTTTTAGAAAGGGGCCAAAAGAAAAACATGGAGGATTTGGGTGTGGTTCTTATCCTTTTTGTCCTTCTTCTTGTCATCCATTTTTCTGCTGTAGTGGCTTACAGGGATTGGTGTAGAATAGAGGTGACATGTCTAACATTAGAAGTAGGCATTAGTAATTAATGGTAAATAAAANTCCTTAGGTGTGTGTGAATAAAATTTATCTTTGTAACTCATGGTTAGATTGCTTTGCCTTTGTTCCTGTTTGGTCAAGATTTCACAGATGGGAAAATAGTTTAACCTAGAACAATTAGTAGAGAAATGTTTGGCAATAATGTCAAACCGTGACAGGATTAAACTAAAAGAGAGGAAGATTTAGAATAGATTTTAGGAGGAAATTCTTTACTGTGAGGGTGGTGAGGCACTGGAACAAGATGCTGAGAGAGGCTGTGGATGCCCCATCCTTTGAATTGTTGAAGGCCAGGCTGGATGGGGCTTTGAGCAACATGACCTAGTGGGATGTGAATCTGCCCATGGCAGGAGATTTGGAGCTACATGATGTTTAGGGGCTTTTCCAACACGAATCATGCAATGGTAATACCAACAACCTTATATACGAGGTGAGAATTGAAATAATGGAATTTGTGAAATTATCAGCCTGGTTTTCAGAGGCTATATGTTTACTTGGTCAAGTTCCCTCCTTTAAGATATTTCTTTTAGTTCCCCTTTTTCTAAAAAAAAGAAAAAAAAGAGATTGCCTTGGTTGAAAGATGGCAGTCACACAATGAGCTTGTTTTCACAGCCTTGCTCTCCTCTGCAGACCTTGAAGACATACTCTGTACCATGCCATCTCTCCTGGGAGAGGACACAGCAGCTGTGGGACTGTGATGTGCATGACACAGCACAGCAGGCAAATGCTGTCTGCCCATAGACAGGACCCATGCACAGCAAACTGGATGTGTGGAGAGAGAGAAGTATTGGGAAAGCATATCCTGGGACCTGGGACAGGATAGGAACTTTGGAGACGGCAAGGTCCCCATGACAAGAACAGAGATGGTCCCAGATGGCCCCAGGCATGCAGCTGAAATGGGTGAAGGAGTGGAATGGGGTGAGGGTCTGTGAGCAGGCAGAAAGCAGCAAGGGCAAGCCAGGCACCACCACTCTGGGGCTGCACAGAGGAACTGGAAGACAGTTTGCAAAGCATGGAATCTTTCTGGAGACCCCACAATGCATGAGAACAGCCTCACTCCAGGATCTCATGAATTCATATCACACTTCTCAGGCTCAGGAAGAATTAATATTCACTCTTCTGCAATCTGCTTCAGCATTCTGACACAAAACTTACTTATCTGGGGGGATTGGTGTATCTTCTCTTTCCTTCATGCTTGTGTAATGTGAGAAGACAATGTTCCCTGATACATGCACACTTTTCCAGAAGTACTGAGCTCTTGAGAACTTATTGTAGAGAAGTATGGGGAGAAGAGAGAAGCAGATTGAGGCATATTCTAGGCCTGGAACAACTATTTTTAAACTTTGTTCTCTCTTTGTTTGCTCTGTTCTCATTTGGCTTAGTACTGTGGGGGAAGAGGGGTAAGATTTAAAGTTCACATGATGTTCAGCTCTACGTTTCTTCTATTTCTTTGAGATTGGAGAGGATTCTCATTAAACAAATTAACTAATTTTCATCTGAGAGA
>WAAE01019128.1:0-14852 GCA_013400495.1 Nicator chloris
ACTGCACATGGACAGCAGGGACAGAACTTCCAGCATCCCTCAGTACAACTGAAGGCAGAACTCATTAACAGTACTGTAATGTTTTCTGACCTTCACACAATTAATGATACAGAGGGAAGAGGTGAGTAATACTATATAATGGATCTGATTTTCTTGGAAGTTCTTTTGGCTTAAGAAACAGCAAAGCATACAAAGAACACGCAGGTACTTCAGAAGACAGTCCCTGAGTATGTTAAGCTAGACCAGTAATTTCCCAAGGACTGTGCTGGTGATGCACCAGGGCCTGTTAAGGATGCCTCAGTAATGGAGCATCTCTCAATACCTGCACTTCTTGGACTTGTAGAAATGGAAACTGCTGAGAAATCTTGGTGTTCCCCATAGCTGAGCCTGCACAAACTCACAATGCAGGAAACCCTCATGCATCTGTTCTAGTCTCTTTGAAGTTGTCTGTGAAGGCTGAAAGTGTAGGGAAGGTCAGAAACATAAGGAAAAGGTTTATTAATATTTTGTCAGGGAGGAAATACAAGAAATGAGGGAGAGACTATTGCAGAACTTGAAACAGATGTTGAATAGCTGATAAAATCATGTCATTAATATTGAGATCTGAGACATGGATCTGCTGTGCTATGTGACACACCTTTTAACAAAAACCCGAAATTTCTGGCATTTATGGGTAACTCTGGAAACATCATCAAAGAAAGGTCATTTATCACATGTGTGATGTGAATTTTTTGACAGAACACATTCTAGCCCTGATGAAGAAAGACCTCCACATCCAGATCCATGGCTTATAGTATGAAAATCAATCCGACAGGCAGCACGATATAACTCCATCTGCGAAGGACCGATTGAAGAGAGATGGGAAGAAGACCCATGGTATTCTCATAGTATCTGGACATCTGGGGTGTTGCGTTAAGATCCAGATCTCCTGACACTAGCTACTAACAAGGAACTTAGGTGCAGGAAATAAGGCCAGACACTTTATGTGGATTGGTAAGCTTGAGACTGGGCATGTAAGTTTCCTCAGCTTGTACCCAAGTACAAAGGAACAACTGTTCAGGAAACTTGACAGTTGTCTCCAACCTAAGTTCTGCTGTGATCCTGACAGAAAACAGATTTGCAAACATTTCCTGCTATTGCATACAGTGTGAACCTCACTTCATAAAAAAGAAAGCTAGAAGTGATTGAAGTGGACTGATCTGTTCACTATGCACCCTTGATGAAATACACTGCACAACTCCAAGGAATTTTCATTCTCAGAATGAAATTTGAGTTGTGAATTTCCAAGTCTTTCAAAGGTATTTTATATGTTTTAAGAACTCCCAAAATGATTAGATTTAAGTCTCAAAACTCCCATGAAGCATATAACAGATTCCTCTCAATTCTTTCTCCCTACAGGGCACCTAAAAATACCATACTTTTTTCTATTTGTCTAATATTTCTTCTTTTAGAGCATTACTTCAAAAAATGTGGATTTCGAGTGTGGAGTATTACACTCAGTACAGCTGTAGTTCTGACATCATAGCAATGATCTTGAGTTATACTCTAGGCTTTTGATTTTCATTTTCAATTTTTCCATGTCACTACAGCAGGATACAGGAAATACAAATAATTTCTTGACATGAATGATGCATTAGTGTGCCATTAACTAATCTGAGGTATAGAAATCTCATTGGTAGACAAAAGAGCTCTATATTTTGTATTGAATTATCATGGGTAGACTTTTGGGTCAGAGTAAATAAGTTTACATCTGAATCCATTAAAATGATTATGAGAAGAAGAGAATAATTAAAATTTGGCTGTGAGGCAGAGTACTAATCAGACTATTCCATCCCCAAAGTAAGGTCCTACTAACCAAAATTTTCAAAACAAATACATGCTTAGTGCTTATGTCAATTATAGGCTACAGTTATGCTTCCAGGCAGGTTAGTGGGAAAATTCCACAAATTGTAACTTGTACACTAAATAAGTATGTAAACAATGCTTTTCCTCCCTTACACTTAGAGGAGCCAGGTTTGTGAATGAAAACCACATTCTACAAAGCCCTCCATTTGACTACAGGGAAAATTTTGTCTTTTGAATTTGAAAATAGAGGTAAGGGTTTTCTGCTCTAATTAGAGTTCCAAGGAGAAGGAATAAGCATGTTCTTGATTTAATTGAGGAAATCAGTGAGGGTTTTTTCACCAAGAGGGAATTTATTCCAACAAAATAAAATTACTAAAACTTTAAGTTTTGCAGAAAATCCTAAAATCTCAAGGAGTGATTCCAACCTCCACTCTCTTTGCTGTGGCTTGATTTACATCATTATGCACAAACAGACTGGGACCTGGTCATGGGACATGCATTTGTGCACAGCTCTACATCTCTAAAGCATAAGCTGATTCTTTTCAGGATGTGACATTACCTTTTAAGACATTATACTCCTAAAAAAGAAAACCAGAGACTGCATTTTCAAAAATGTTTCGGTGATGTATTTTGTATCATAGAATCATAGAATGGTTTGGGTTAGAAGACACCTTAAAGATCCTCCAGTTCCAATATATCTGCCAAGGGCAAGGACACCTTTCACTAGACAGGTTGTTCAGGTCTCCATCCAACATGACTTTGGACATTTTCTGGGATGGGGCAAACACAACTTCATGGGTTAACCTGTTCCAGTGCCTCACAAACCTCACAGTAAAGAATTTCTTTTCTCTGTCTAATCTAAACCTACTTGTTTTCAGTTTAAAGCCATTGCTCCTTGTCTTAGCACTGGATGCCCATGTAAAAAGACCTCCTCCAACTCTCTTGTAGGCCACTTCAAGTTGGAAAGCTGGAACAAGGTCTCCCTGTAACCTTCTCTTCTGCATACTAAATAAGCCTGTGAACTTGCTGAAGAAGCACCCAGCTCCATCATCAATCATTGATAAAATGTTAAATGGGATTGGTCCCCATATGGAATCCTGGGGTACATCACTACTGGCTTGTCTCCAACCAGACTTGTGCTGGTGATCGCAACCTTCTGGGTCTGCCCATTCAGATAGGTTTCAGTTTGCCTCAGTGTGCAATCATCTAACCTGTATTGTATTAGTTGTTCTGTAGGGATGTTATGGGAGACTGTCAAAAACCTTACTAAAGTCAAGTTAGATCACATGACCTCTTTGAAATTCTGAACTTTCAGATCAAAAGCAAAAATCACATTTTCAAAAATTACTGTAAAGTGAACAAAGAGGGGAATGAAAAATTTATGGAAGATCCACGATTTGTCTTCAGCTATGATTGTAAACAAGACAGCTCACTGTTCACCCTACTGATAGCACCAAGGCCATGCATTACTGCATTTGGCGGTACCTTTTCTAGAATGAAACCCAAAAGTATTTTCTTCCAAAGAAACCTCGTCATTCTTGATTAAATGTAGAATCTGCAAGGAAAGCACCACCATCTGCGTGCTGGCTGGTTGTCTTTGGTGGGACCAGATGTGTTCTGAGGATGTCCACCTCCTTGGAATATATGTATGATGCAGACCCACATAATAGGGCCTGTATCTGATGGTCACAGCTGTTGGACCTGTGTATGTGTTCACATGCTCAATGGTAGACACTTGGGGCCACAATATATTCAAAGTTACTGCAGTAAAAGTAGCAAAAACACTTCAGCTGGTCCAGAATGAATGTCTTTTTAGTTTACAAGTTAAGGAGATGCAATTAGCTCACTGTGAGAGAAGAACATTGTCATGTTATTTTACCTTTGCTGCAGGTTAAGTGGGTGCACCAGAGACAATTACAATGGCTCATTTGGTACATAACTGTAACCAGATTGTGACTAAGTCCAAACGTGTCTAAGAAGTTTTGGTGCCTTTTGTAAATTTATGCAATGTCAAAATACTAGATTTTGGTTACAGGTAACAATTTTGTGCATGAATCACCAAGACAATATTGGGAGGAGTGGCTGATGTATGAAATGATTATATTATATAGGTCACTGAAAGGTACCTGGATGGGCTGGAGAATTTATCTGAGAGATATCTTGTGGAGTTCAACAAGAAGGAAAACAGAGCTCTGCATCTGGGCAGGAATAATGCAGGGCACCAGTACGTGCTGGAGGCTGACTGGCTGGAACAGCTCAGCAGAGAAGGATCTGAGAGTCCTGGCAGACAACAAGCTGACCATGAGACCGTAAGATCTCACAGCAAAGGTGGCCAACACACTCCTGGGCAACACTATGACAAGCACTGTCAGCATGTGGGGGGAGATGATCTCTCTAAACACAACACCTGTGAGGCCACACCTGGAGTACTGGGTCTAGTTCTGGGTTCCCCAGTACAAGAAAGAGATGGACTTACTGGACATAGTCCAGCAAAGGGCCACAACTATGATGAGGGTTTTGGAGCATCTCTCACATGAGAATAGGTGGGAAGGCAGGGTCTGTTAAGTCTGGAGAAGAAAATGCTCAGAGTGACCTTAGTCACATGTATAAATTGCTGATGGTGGGAATGAGTACAGAGCCAGGTGGTGTAGCAGTGGTGCTCAGAAACAAGACACGAGACAGTCAAAAATTTAAAAACCTATGAGATTTAATCTGAACATGGAGAAACTGCTTTAGCTGACCCTGTGTGTTGATTTGACACAGCCTGGGTTTTTTGGTAGCAGTGGAGGGCCACAGAAGTAGCTTCTTTGAGAAGCTGCTAGAAGCTTTCACCATGTCTGGCAGAGCCAATGTCTGACGGCTCTGAAGATGGACATGCTGCTGTCCTGGTTAGGGAGGCTGGTAATGCCTGTGATGACATATTTAAGAAGAAAATCAAAACAGTGCAAGTGCAGTTCTTTTTCTGGGGTGCTGACGAGCTGTGGCTGCTACCATCTCGATGGGGCCTGCAGCGAGCCTTGCCTGCCTGGCCTGTCTGGCTGCAGCGCGGGCAGAAGGACAGAGGTGGTGGCGGTGGCTTCTCCTTCCAGCGCCCGCATGGAGAGCGGTAAACAGCGCCAGCGCCACGGCGGCCGCCACTGCCCGTGTGACGGCGCTGGGGTCACCTGGCCGGCAGCAGAAACATGACGGGCGACTCCCCGACATGGAACCTGGACGAGATCAACCTCTTGGCACTGTGGGATCCGGCAGGAATCTCTGCATTGGTAGAACTTGTTGACAATGGTACTTACAAGGAGCAGTTTTTCTTCTAATCAGAGAAGCAGAGGAAGTGAGGATGTGAGAGAAAACAGCATGGTGACACCAAGGTCAGGGGAAAAGGAAGAGGGTCAGGAGGTGCTTCAGTGTTGGGGCCGAGATATCTCTGCAGGCCGTGATGAGGANAGAGAAAAGATTTCTCTCCCTGAGTGAACAGAAGATCTTGAGTGATGAACTGACCAAAACCCCACACCCTGTCTTCCTGCACTGTTGAGAAGGAGGGAGGGGCTGGCAAGGGAAAAGATGTTTTAAAGGCTTATTTTACTTCTCATTATCCTCCACTGACTCTGTTAATGATAAATTTATCTTATACATTTAAATTTGAACCTGATTTGCCCTTAGAGTAATTTTCTCCCAGTCCTTACCTCAACTCATGAGCCCTTCATTAATTTTTTTTTTCTCTCTCCTCTGCCCAACTATAACAGAAGAGGGTGAGTGAATGACTTGTGTGGCTTTCTGGTGTTTTGCCAGTATCAAACCATGACACCCTGCATGGGCATTTGATTAGATAGTTTCAAGAGATCCCTTCCAACCTCAATCATTCTGTATGACTGTGTAAAAGAAGAAAAATTACTAGTGCGCTTCATAATCATTCACAGGTTTACTTATTCAATTCAGTTGTGCATTTCTGATGCTTGGAACATTAACACACAAATTTTAAAAGAGGCAGTATCTCATCAACATCCTGAGGACAGATACAGGTGAACAGTGAAAACCATCATGCACAGACATTTGTGGTTCATTTGCAAAGCCCTACAAACTCTATCGAAGTAGCTTCTGGTTTTATCTCTCTTGTTTCTTTTCCCTTGCCTAAAATCCTAATATAGAAGGCTAGAAAATATATGCCCTTACTTTCTACAGAAATGGTATATTCCAATGTCAGAATCAGAGCATCTCATTCTCACCATGAGATGTTCTGATTCTGACCTTGGCTTATCCAATTATACAATCATTTCTGTATCTAATCATAATCTGCAATCTGTAAAATCCAAGCTTGTGTTAGTAGTTACAAATGCAGTTTACTCATACTGGAACATTATACATTAAGTAAGCACAATATTCTTTAACAGAATGATTCTTGTTTCCCCTGCAAGTGCTAGGAAGGGATAGATTTAATAAATAATTCATTTCATGGTTATTCTAATGATCTATTTTATTTCTGAAGACATGGGCCCAACTTCACTCACAAATAAAAGCTTGTTCAAAACAAGAAATGTCTTAGTCTTATCTTGGCAGCTTTTCCTGGATATCCTGTCACAGACTAAGTTTCTCCTCTCCTTTACACACCAACAATTGTTTAACCTCCCTTCATTCCTTTGGATACAACCTCTGACTATTTTGTGTCATCATTTCTCACTCTGCCTTTGGCAGCTTTCCATTCTGGATTTTGCAGCTGTTGACATTCTCCTTTTAAGTTCCAACATTGGGTTCCTCTCACCCTACATTACAGATGTGCTCAAAAGGCCATGACAGCTTCCTTTAAGAACTTTCCGTCATAGACTCATTTTGGGCTGTCCTGCTGTGAAATTAGTGGTATTTCTTGCTATGAACTCTGGGAAGCTTGAAAGTTTGTATTTAATATCCTATTCTTGAATGCACTTTCATAATCCTTTCTCATTTTCATTATATAAAGAAATAATTTAATCTAAAGGTATGAAATCCGTATTTCTCAGTATAGAGTTCCATCAAGTTTTTAGGGGTTATTTCCTTTAGAAAGAAATCTAACCCACAATGATAATCCCATAAGCTAACAGTGCATTTTCAGTCATACCTGTGATCATACTTGATATGATTAATGGCAGAATGATGAGTTTGAGCATTCTCATTAGTAGTTCCCCAGGAAATGCAAAGTAGACCTTATCCAAGTTAGACAGTTTGCCATATTCCCGTACCAGCACACCAATTCCAATACCTAAAAGGGACATAAAAAATGTTACACAAATTAGATGTAATTTATAGTAGAGACACGTGAGACAAGGAGAAAAAAATAGGAGAAGAACAAAAAGACCAAACAATAAACATATTTTCCCAGCTATGGTAGAACTTCTGAAGCAAATCAGATAAGAGATATTTCCTTTTCTGATGATAAGCAAAGTAATAATACATGATTCTGAAGCTGCAGGATGTCTTTAGGTATGTCTTTGGAAAAATCTGATTAGGTGCTCTGATTATCAGTCCAGTCCAGTACTGACTTTTTACCCACCTTTGCTAGTTCTAGAAGACCCATAACTGGCATTAAAAATTCAATCAGTGATTGAGCCATGGTACAAGGCACCTTTATACATCCTCTTATTTTTGGATTACGTGAATTATCATATCATTCTCACTTCTGAGACAAATCAAGGATAAGAGTTCTACCAAAAGAAAACAAACATAGGCCAAAAGACAAAATTCTTCAGTTTAACAGGCAATACTTTTATTTTCCATTTCAACATGACTTTCGAATTAAAATGACTGTTATAGGAAATGTGTCCATCAGTGTCTAAAAAGCATTAGAACTGTTGTTTCACATAGGAGCTTTGCAATGCTTCAGTCTTGAATGAACTGAACATCAAGAGATCCAGTTTCTAACTGGATCCAATGAAAGAACAAGTCAGAATTCTTCATCATCAAAATCAAGCTAAATAATAGTTAAGGCAGGTTAAAAACCAAGTCTTTCCTATTAATAGAGATGGAAAATGAACCAGGTAAGCTTCCAAGAAAAGGAGCTGCTCTAGTCAACTATTAAGATTTCTGATCAAGGTGTAATCTCTGCCAGTGAATACAGACAGTTTAAATTCCTTGGAGCAATCTTGAATCTTAACAGCCTTGAAGATATTTGCAATATTATGCAAATGACCTTGATTAATGAATGATAAGACACAATGATCTCTATTACTAATCTAGGGACTGAATTAGATGGGTTGAAAATATTTACTCTGCACTTTTAGATAAGCTCAAACAAGATAAAATTCCATTTGTAAAATGGTTACATGAACTGAAGTTAGTTTCTAAAGCTTTGATCCTGAAAGCACTAGAGCAAACAGCTGAATGTAATCATAATGCTAATCTCCATGTCTTCAGACAATTCACACAACTTAGGGTGGACATCTTCTTAAATTGCAGCAGGACTGAACTGCATGTTTATGGCAAGTTGTGTAATGCCACTTTACTTTCAGCAGGTATGACCAGGACGTGTTCTAACCATCTGCCTTTCATTCTATACAGTGACTATCGTATTTGACCAGATGGAATTCTGATCATTGTATATTCAGCAGGATTGCTAGCAGAAAGATTCACCCTTGTTTCCATTCTTGAGGGTTCTGTTTCCCCCTTCTTTAGATTTCACTACAACAGCTTCCCACATGCTCTCAAAATTATAGCAGAGTTTCCCTAAGATTTTCCATCTATATACTTACACCTGTTATGTTTGATTTTTTTGTTAAGGATATTATTTATCTAATGACAACAGCTGAGAATAGAGTTCCAACAACCACTTGAAATTACATTATTGCTCTCAATTCCTTATTTGTGTAATTTCATTACCAGACAGAGCACTTATATTCATATTAACTTGTGTACTATGCCGAACTACAGTAAAATGCAGCTATCTTTTAACTGCAGTTAGCATCTAGCATATGTTGCTTGAATATATCATAGGAATAGAATAATTTTTATTTTGTAACAGTAAAAAGAGAAGATTAGAAATTTAGCAGAATAAACTTGCTTTTGTACTGGAAATGGACATATATAAGAACTTTTGCTCCTCAACTCAATAACCAAGTTCAACTTGGAAATTTCTTCTGGAAATTATAACACAAAAAAAGAAGTGTGGTCCAGCACAAACATATTTTAGATGGTAACCACTGCTTTCAATATCACATTGATTATAGCAGCTCTAAGTAGAGACAAAGTCTTATAAAAATCTCAGTTTCTCTAGACGAATGATACTGATAACTCCATTATTTCTGACATTAAAATGGACAATTACTTTTAACAACCTTAAAAAGCAGTATAATCTGCAAAGCTGCTTCTATATATTAGGATTTGTCTTTTTTTTTTTAATAATGGAATAATTTGCTTCTACTTTTTGAAGAGTAAAACATCACTTTTCCTACTTGCCCTCTTCATCTTTCCTGTTTCAACCACTCCACCTTTCTTCTCATCCATGATAAATTGGTTTTATTTCTTTTCCATCTCTTCTCTTTGCCTTTCCTTCTTATCCACATGGCTAAATTATGTTACAATTTTTAGCACAAGAGCAATCCCTTACTTACAGCTCAATGATACATACTGCTTAGGCTCCAGATTTCTGCAATATTGGGCAAATGTGAAGATTGATGGTGGAATAAACTGTACAATCCCATATCTTTAATTTAATTTTTTAAGGAAAATATATCCTTGTAACTGTGCATAGTACAGCACATGCTGTACAGCATGGTGTCTACATTTCCTCTCCCAGCAGCCACCAAGACAGCAAGTGAAAGGTGCAGTCTGGTTCTCTGGGACTGTGATGCACAACGAAGGCCACAGGACAATTCTCCAGTCTGACAATTCTCCTGTCAGTTCAGACTCCAGTCTGAATCCTGTCTGAACTGAATATAAAAAAAACACATGCTCAAACTCCTTGCTACTATTCTCCCAGGTAGCACATAAGGCTTTTTATAAGCTTGGTAACAGACAGAAAATCCTTCAAAGAAAGGGTGTAAATACAGATGAAGCAAAGTGAGGGGTGAGGATGAGAAGAACAAGAGAAGAAAATCACTGAATATAAGCCAAGTGAAACCCTTTGGCACCCATATTTCAGGGAATCTCAGCTTAAAAAGCTAGAGGGAATACATGTTTCCTCTCTCTAGGATGAGCCATTTTTCACTGTGTTACCCAGAAAAAGGGGAGCAGAAAGTGCAGCAAGAGGTTAGCTAGCACCTGCAAGTGGCTCCATCACATCTACCAAGCCTGAGGCTTTATAGGACATAGGAGATGATGGCTGTGTCTAATAAGGTGGCAGAATCAGTCTGGCCTGTGTATGTGTGTTCAGTGAGTCCACCACAGAAATTAGGCAAAATGTGTCTTGACAGACTATTATGTTAAGGTTTCTGTCTATCTGCAAAACAACTTCTGTGACATCTGGGTATCCGGTGAACAGTAATTTATTGCAATGTGATCTTCATCTGGAGTTTGCTATTCTATTTTGCTATTTGCTATTGCTATTTTGCTTATTTCTATTCTTTCTGAAATGTTGTCTAAGGAAAAAGGTAAATTCTTCGTATGGGAACAACTATAGGGCTACTACATTTTTCTTCAAGTACCTTGCCGCAGTTCATGACACAGATTTGGAAATGAGTAAAAAAATCTCCATGCCCTCTGTTCAAAAAATTTGCATGATCTCCAGGCTCAGTTATACTAGCACACATGGGGTGTGTCATAGATTGTCTGACAGCTATTGTAAACTCGTAAAAATGTGCTGGCCATTTAGCAGCCCCCTAAGCAACCCATTGTGGACACCATTTAAAATTTTTCAGGAAGTGATAGCTAAACCCTGAAGCCTTTTCTGTAAAATTATGTGAAGTCAACAAAATATGGATTTTGAACTTGGAAACTCAGAAACCCTGAGTATCTGAATCTGTTCAGGACACATAGTATGACATTATTGTACTTATTTGCTTTACATCATTACCATTGTGGGTTAGTTGCTCTTCAGAACCTGATTACATTCCTGGTAAGAAGATGGCATGATAGAATGCCCTTTTACTTTACCTTCACAGGTAGAACAACTCACAATTTAGAAACAGATAACCAAAGTCCACACATAGACATGCCTGCTTCTATTTCTCACTGAAAGAGAATATAAAACAGAAAAAAATGTTATCTAACAGGTAGGACTCCCTCATGTTATTTACATCCATGGATGAGAAGACTGATTTGGGATGCACAGTTTTAATTGACAGGGAGTTCTCTATCAGTGTGCATGGCACTGAAGAAACAGCATATCACTTTCAACTCCCACTGACTTTATTATGTGAATGATCCTTAGGAATGAACCATAAAGACAATGAGAAAAGGCTTCCAGCACATATTTTTGTAGAATTAATAATCTGTTTTGTGAAATAATCTGTTCTGTAGTACATGTAGCGCTCTGAAAAAAATTATTTCTCCTGTTTTCTTAAAATTTCATAATACGGAAATGCCTTTTCACTGAAGCAGAGTTAGAGATCCTGGCTGATACCAATAGACAGTGTGGGAATTATACAAATTCTGCTTTGACACAGCACAGAAAGGAGAAAAAAATGTCACTGGTATTTGATTCTGCTGTAGCAATATCTATTGTACTATTAACTAAGTGATTAAGCTCCTCATAATTTCACATTATATACTGCACACATGTGACAGACTAATTCTATCATTTTAGTGGGTCTTAACGGGATTAACTTCACAGCAGATGATTCATGGAACTGAAAAGGCTAGCAAACAAAGTTCACTGACTTGATTTCAAACACAATAAAAAACATTCAAAATAAACAAGTCAAATTGCAGCACAAGCAGGAAAGATTTTTGCAGTGTGATACATTCTCAGTCCTTTAGTAATATTTTATAAATAAATTTTGTCTGCTCTCTCCATAGAGTTTCTGTTATCACTGGCTGTCTCTTAGTGCAAAGAAACACAGTGCCAACTACAGAACACTAAAAGAGAGAGTGTGAAGAATATATTACTAATGCTTATAAACATATTATTTTAGCTCTTTTTGCATTATTTTTAATACTTTCTAATGTTACATATTATACTGTTTTACACTCTACTTGCCAGTGTACCTTCCAATAAACATACTGATGTTCATTGAAAAAAGAAGATTTAGAAAACTGCAGGCAACCACCAAGGCATGGAGTTTCAGGGGTATAATTACATGTCAACTAATCTTAATTCTCTTAGCCAAACTTCCAGCTTGCTTACAAAGACATGTAAAGAAAAGTTCTCTCAGAAATCTTCCAGAAGAAGATTCCCACATCAGCTCTTGGTTTACTGAAGAATATTTAGTAGCAATGTATAAGAGAATAGGTGCTTGTTCTCTGCCATGGTGAGACTCCCTGATGCTCTCTGATTATCCTGTTGAGGGTGCAGTGGTTGTAAATTCCTTCACACAAAGTAACACACTGTCATCTGACTGCAGTGTGAGGAAAGTTCAGGTAGACAGTAACTCTGTGTGATGGACCTTCAGGAATGAAGGCAAGGTGGAGTGCTGGCCAGAGGGGGAAAAATCAGCTTCTCCAGTATGGGTGTACTACCTTACCTCACAGCAGGTTTGAAGGCTACTGCAAATAGCAAAGCCACATAACTCCTGCTACTTTCTGTGCTGCAGGGGCCTGGAACAGAGCTAATGACATGGGGCAGCCTGTAGCAGTCACCACTAACACAAGGCAGCCTCTCTGCTATGCAGCCCTGCACAAGGCACACCTCACCCTTAGTCAAACTAAGGGCACCTAGTTCACTCAGCCAGGTAAAGGGAAATCAAGTCATCATTCCTGTGACTATGTGACCACAGTTCTGCTGAATCTGAACTAGTACGTTCTCCAAACATGTAGAGGGCTAACCAGTTTGATTATTTAACAATGTCTCCTATTGGACTCTGGCTTTCCACTCCTTTATCCAAACAGACTGTAGATGAATTCCACCTGTACATATCTTCCAAATATTTTCCATGTGCAGATGCAACTTCTTTCAGAGAAAGCCAAGAAAAAAAATAGATAGCTGAAGGAAGAAGAAAAACCTGATGATTGTCTGTCATCTAGCTAGAACTCTTGTACAGAATCTACCACTCTAAAAATAAACAAAGTTGTACCAGAGATAAATCTTTTTTCTTTCACAGTTTTTCAAAAACCTTGTTGACTTACTATGTTTGGGAAGTACTGTGCTTACAACCTTAACATAAAAAAAAATTATTTATGTTATAAACAAGGTTATGTCATAAATTAAACAATCTGGGGAAAATGACAATTCTTTCCTAGCAACTATGCAACCTACATTTCTTCAAGAATTTGGATGTGTCCTGGTGAAAGCACCTGTTCCATTGGGAAATGCTGTGTGAAACTCATTAAGGTTTCAGGAAAAGTGAATTCAGTGTTGAACACACGCAAAGGAAAACTACAGGGTAATTAAAAGAATGAAAAGCCTATCTTTTGAAAGGAGATGAAAGAGCTTAGTTTGTCCACCAGGGATGAGTGAAGTAGAAATATAGAAAATGGTTGAATACTAGCGATGGAGCAATATTTTAATTATGGGATGCATAGTGAAACTGAATACATTTAGAGTGGAAATTGTAAGGCTTTTAACCATCAGATTGAAGAATACAGCTTCCTAGTAGAATATACAGCATCAAATAGCCTATCCAGCTTTAAGATGGAGCATGGTATGTAACAAAATTTTATCTACAATGATGTAACATGAAGCAGCAGAGATGTATGATGTATGATAACCCAGGGGGTATCCTTCTATCTCATATTCCTGTGTTTTACAGAAAAACTGAAAGGTAAGCTGACAACAGTAACTTGTTTTTCTTCTTTTGCAGACCTTCCTTATGACCTCTTTCAGATACCACTTCTAAAACCATTATTCTTCTCCTTGATCTCATCCATCTATGATGTGTGAGCCTTCTTTAATTATGCAGTCATTCAGACATGTATAGGTCTTACTGCTTCCATAATGTCTCCAAATGCACTACATTTTATAAAGCAGCGCTTTGTTTAGACCCCTTTTCTCAGTCATTCCAGAAATTCATGTCCTCCAGTTGTAGCATCTAATGTTTTGCTTATATGGCTTAACACACTACAACACCATTGCACCATTACAATGCCATACACAAAAATAAGAACTTCTCACTTCCTTGTAAAAGCCCAGTGATCTTCTGTTCTCTCTCCACAATGTTTGCTTGCTATCCCAAAGCTGTATAAGCACCTCTGTACATGAATAGCCCAAGAGATATTAGCTCAGTAGAGCACATCAGGAAAAATGCATCTTCATTTAAGAACCCTAAAACACACAAGAAACTAAAGGGTTGGCAGTGGTATAAGAAAGGTGAAAGGCTAGTAACTGGAAATATCTGCCAGATTCTGACCCTTGTTATTGCTTCTTTGATGAGAGAAAAGGACAGTAAACAGGACATTCTGTTCTAGCTCTCCCCTTGCTGGAAGAGCAATGGAATGATTGTGACTGAGATAAGGAGCTGGAAAGGCAATTTAGTGGACACTAAAGATAGACAGATACTAACATGCAGAAACATTGTTATTCTGAAACTAATGAAGACATCAAAGCATTGAGAAATCAGATATATGACCCAGAAAATTACTCAGATTAAGCAACGCCAGGTTGTTTGCCATTCCAAAAGCCTGAAAAGACCACAAAATTTGAAACGCTAACTCCAATACAGACCTGATCTTCAGATGTGATACAGATGCGATACAGATGTGTTCTCATCGCACAAGATAATGTTGTGGGACTATAAGTACAAATGCCTTGCACAAATTCTACGGGGCATTTGTGGGAAAAAAAAAATCCGAACAGTGCAACTGTTGTTTTTGAGTACTCTCAACCTGGACATTATCTTTTTTGATGGGGTATATAAGATGAAAGTGTCATTATGCTTTGTTTCTAAAATATAAATATAAAAGAAAAAAAGTTGTTGCAATTACATTGCCGGACCTTTCTCGGGTTTTTGCTTCCC